>JAULJZ010081003.1:0-12671 GCA_032270985.1 Heliamphora pulchella
ATTTGAATTAATTAAATAAAAAAATATTTGATCAAAATAAATTATTATTTTTCGAAAAATATTGGACAATAAATAAATGTCTTTAATCACTACCTTAACTGAAAAGCTAATGAAAAAACTGTGCATTTATTAAATTTTATTTGTTACAAATTTAAACACGAATAGATAGTTTGATAAAACAGAATCATTAAAATTGTGTACACGAAATGATGTTTGATTCTTTCGGATCGTGTGACTTTTGAAATTAATAAATTTATTTTAATTAAACGAATTTTTATAATCCTAAAAAATGTTTTAAAAATCTAAGTGAGAGATGGAATTTATTCACAGATAAATTCCGCGGTCTCCATCACCAGTTTGTAGGTGATGCAATTAAATTCTGCGTGTCGGTAGTAAGACCTTCCTCCTCAACGGAGAGATTAATTGCAGTATCGCCAATACAAATCTCCTTCAGAAATAATTCTGGATAATTGTTATTGTGGATCACTTCTCCAACTGAAGGGTTCATTGCGAAACGATTAATTTGGAATTAGGTGATGGTTAACACTTAACTGTATATAATAGTATCCTCTCCAACTGAGTCACTGCTATTATATACTAGATCAAAACTATGTTAACTATTTAATTTTACTTGGCATGGTCAGTTGCCTAGATAGTAAAATTAAAAAGAATTGACCTGTCTGATCTTATGAAGGATAATAGATGTCCTCCCAACGAGGCATGCTATTCTTAGGTTACTAGGCTGCTGGCGAATTAATTTTAAAATGATAGAGGGAACCAAATTAAAATAAATTCAAAATTTTTCTCATCATAATTAACGGTATTTTAATTATATGATTCTCAGAATTAAAATAAATTTCAACCTACTAGCTTCAATACTCAAACAAAACAAACTTATAGGACCAAATTTTGTTGACTAAAAATGTAACTTGAATATAGCTTTAACTACAAATGGTATTCCTTCAATACTATGAAATGTGTTTGTTTCTAAAAAGATTCTTCCTCTGGGCCGAAAGGTATAAAGAAGAAAAAAGTTCGAAAATAGGGAGACACAATTTCTAGGGTAGTTAGTGGGCCACGGACTAATGTGAAAAAGTCGAAAGGTAGATGTTTTCACTACAACTAGACATGGCATTAGAAAGAGCTATGTCCAGTATTTCTCAGAAGGCAGAACAAATAGGGTAATTTATGTTCGCTAATTGTGGAAACATATTTAGCGATGTTATCTACTGGTACCTAGTGTGTAAATACGGGAGCCATTAATCATGTCTGTAATTCATTACAGGGGTTCCAGGAAACCCGACAACTTAGTGATGGAGATATTTACCTGCATATAGGCAATGATACAACGGTAACAACAGTTGCAGTAGGAGATATCACTCTCAGTTTTGGTAGAGATCGGGTTTTAATATTGAGAGATTGTCTTTATGTACCAGCCATTAGAAGGAACTTAGTTTCTGTTTCTAGATTGGCTAAAGACGGATATTTGATTTATTTTAATAACTCTGTGGTTATTAAGGATAATAAATGGGTTATCTATTCTGGTACATTGGTGGATGATCTTTATATTATTACTCCAATCTCTCCTACACTGCAACTGACTGAAACGAATAATACATCTATATTACCATATAAGAGAAAGTTTCCTTTTTTAATGAACCAAACGTTTCTTTGGCACTTACACTTAGGTCATATTAATCTAATAAGAATAAACAGACTAGTAGCAGATGGACCTTTGTGTTCATTAGAATTGGAGGCACTTCTAGTCTGTGAATCTTGCTTAGAGGATAAGATGACCAAGAGGTTCTTTTTGGCCAAAGACTACAGAGCTAAAGAACCGTTGGAACTAGTTCATTATGATGTACGTGGTCCTATGACAATCCGGACTAGATGTGGCTTTGAGTACTTCGTCAGTTTCATTGATGACTACTCATGGTATGGATACATTTACCTGATGCACCGTAAGTCGGAATGCATTGAAAAATTCAAAGAATTCAAAGCGTATACGGAGAAGTGTCTGGGTAAAACTATCAAATTACTACGATCCGACCGTGATGGGGAATACATCTTTAGAGAGTTTAAGGACTACTTATCATCAAAGGGGATTACATCCCAATTGACTATACTTGGCACTCCACAGTAAAAAGGTGTAGCAGAAAGAAGGAATAGGACTCGTATAGAGATGGTAAGGTTAATGATGTGTTATTCAAGTTTACAGGATTCATTTTCAGGACTCGCTTTAGAGACAGCGGCTTACATTCTGAACTTGGTACCTTCTAAGTCATACCTTCTACTCCCATAGAATTGTAAACCAGGCATAAGCCTAGTTTGAAACACATTCGGATTTGGGGGAGTCCAGAACATGTACTGAAAGGGAATGCGGGTAAGTTGAAATCGAGGACAGAAGTCTATTTTTTGTGGGGTATCCTAAAAAAATGAAAGGTGGTCTGTTTTATAATTCTAAACATTAGAACATCATTGTTAGCACTAATGCTCGATTCTTGGAAGAGAATTATATTATGGATCACAAACCCAAAAGCAAAATTGTTTTGGAAGAACTGAGAGAAAATACCTATAGAATGAAAAAGAAATCACAAGTCACTGATATTCCATTACCTCGTCGTAGTGGAAAGATTATCGGGACAGGTGCAAATCAAGAACAAGGAGCTTATGCACAGGGTTCAAATTTTTCACAGCCTGTTACTGCTAGTACACAGACACAGGTAGTGCCTCATCGTAGTGGGAGGATTGTTCATCAACCTGATCGGTATATGTTCTTGGGAGAGTCGTTTGATAAGATCCCAGCAGAACTGGATATGAGCCCTGTAACTACAATAAAGCACTACAAGACAAAGATGTAGATCTTTGGCAAATGGTTATGAATTCAGAAATGGAATCTATGTATTCCAATCAGGTCTAGGAACTTGTAGAACCACCCGAAGGGATAAAATCCATTGGATGTAAGTGGATTTATAAGAAGATGAGAGGAGCAGACGAAAAGGTTGAAACCTTCAAAGTTAGGCGTGTTACTAAAGGGTTCACTCAGAAAGAAAGGATCGATTATGAGGAATTTTTTTCATCGGTAGCCATGCTTAAGTCTATCTAGATTCTCATATCCATTGCTGCTCATTTCGATTACGAAATCTGACAAATGGACGTCAAGATTGCTTTCCTTAATGGAAGTCTTGACGAGTGTATCATTATGATACAACCAAATGGATTCATTGCAAAGGGCCAGGAGCACATGTTGTGTAAGCTTAAGAGATCCATTTATGGACTTACGCAGGCATTTAGGTCTTAGAACACTCGGTTTGATCAAGCTATAAAGTCTTATGATTTTTATCAAAGTCCAGATGAGTCCTGTGTGTACAAGAAGCGTAACGGAAGCGTGGTGACCTTCCCAGTACTTTATGTATATGATATCTTGCTCATCGAAAACTATGTGGAGGCATTATCTACGGTTAAAGTATTGTTATCTGGACAGTTTGATATGAAGGACTTGGGAGAAGACAGTCATATCCTTGAGATCAAGCTTATGCGAGATCAAAAATAAAAGAAGTTGGGCTTATCACAAGCAAAGTATATCGATGATATCGTTGCTCATTTTAGCATGTAGGATTCCAAGAAAGGGTTTCTCCTTTTCAGGCATAGAATCACTCTATCCAAGGATCAGTGTCCTAAGACACCTGATGAGATAGAGAAGATGAAGACAGTTGTTTATGCTTTGACAGTAGGAAGTCTCATGTATGCTATGCTTTGCACTAGATCCGACATCTGCTTTATCGTTGGCATGGTTAGCTGATATCAGTCTAACTTAAGGCAGGAGCATTGGATTGCAGTAAAGATTATAATCAAGTACTTGAAAAGGACTAAGGAATATATGTTGGTTTACCAGGCAGACAATCTAGTACCTTTGGGATACACATACTCAAATTTTTAGTCAGACATAGAGCATACATCAGGAGATAACCTTGCAGATTCTTTACAAAGAGTTTACCGGCTAAGACTTTTGATAGTCATATAGAGGGCATGGGAGTCAGATGTATAACAGTATTATTTTGAGTACAAGTGACAGATTGTTAGGGCTGGTATACTGAAAATCTTATTTTTAGTGTTTAATTTTATTTTTAATAAAATTAATTTTTCTATTTTAAGAGAATCTTTATGAGCAATGTATGTGTATCATTTTTAATGTTATGCATGGATGTCTGATATTCTATATAGTATTTAATCTGGTGTGTAGAGTATGGCTTGCACACAAAAGATCAAATTTTAGGTTCTTGCAAAATATAAGTTTTATGTTCACAGTTTAGATGAAAATGGACATACCATCGGTACGACTGTAACACAGAGTTTTAGTAGGCCTGTCTTGGTTACGGGGAACAAATAATAGCATCGTCTATTTTTTTGACTCTTTGTGCTAGTACACCTTGTGTGTATTGAACGGGACATTTAGGGTAATTAATTTTGTACTGACTATATAAATTAATTCACACCCCAAAGTTATTATGAATAGTGCTTATCTTCTTAATCTTGAAATAATTATTGATTTGCATATATTTAATATTTGTTGTTTTGATTCATTAGAGGGTATGATCTTATATGGGTCTATATTTTTAGTGACTTGGATAGCGGTATTATTTATGTAAAAAATATTAATTATTGACGGAATCCACGTTTCAAAAAATTGGGATTGACGATACCCCCTTAAGAAAGCTTTTAAGTTTTAACCAGGCCAAATCCTGCAGGTGGATTTAATTATCCGGCGGTCAAATAAGTTAAGCAGAAGAATTTAAAGAATATCAAGATACCGATTAAATTAAATTGTTAGTAATTAAATTTAATTGGTGGGTATCGAAAATCCTAACGTGGGGAGAAATGGTAAGTATTTAATAACAGGAGCTCAATGTAAGAAGGTCTTGAGATTATAGGTCAGAGTGCAGTTATAGTTCTTTAGTGGTGTGAACTGTAATTCAATATTTTATGAAAATTGTAGAAACCGCTGCGTCTTTCCATAATTGAAAAAACTGCTGGTAGGTATCTGTGTTCTATTAGAAGTCTTACTCATAATAACTCCCCAGATCACTACTGTAGCCCTATATATACGCGAGTAGGCTGAACCAGTTTGAGATCGATGGATCATATATCATATATTAGATATATCATATTTTATCTTTCTAAGACTTAAATATATCTGGGTTCTACTGGTACAAGTTCTCGATAGACCGTAACCCACACTACGTTCGAGGATTGCGTAAGGGAATACAATAGAAGATCTGACGGGAGCTTCAACTCAGAATCAAATCGTAGTTGAAGAATAGATCGATAAAAGGTATTTTTCTAAATTATCTTTGGTTGCACGGGTTTTATTTTGATCCTTCAACGTCAAAAGTTTTATCTGGATCGCGTTTCGGCATTTGGCCATTCAGTTAATTTTTTACCGAAAATCGTTTGCAAAAATAATTATTTTCGCAGTTTTGCCTCCAACAGTAAGCTGGTTAATCGTGGTGTTTTGGCATAGTTGGGTGCGAGGCATGTTTGGGCCCGTGGTTCTTTTCCTAAAAAGGGAGTTTTTGAAAATGATGGGGTTTGGTGAGAACGTTTGTGATAACCGTTTTATGGGAGGTTTGGTGTTGGCCTTTAGATAGGTCTTGTTCTGTAAGTTGTTGGTTGTGTCGAGTGTGTGGCATGTGATGTCGTGACGGGTTATGTGGCGTCGTTATGTGGAACGTAGTGGTTATACATGCTTTTGTGCTTATAAAACTCTAGTTTTATTCATGCAAGTGGTAGACGGCAATGTGATCTTATGGGGTCTTGGTGCATTTAAAGCTTTGGTTTTATATAGGCATGTGTTGATACGGTTTTGTCCCGTGGCATACGGTTTTATCCCGTGAGGATGCATGGTTGAGTATGGATCTTCATCTATGTGATAGAATGTTGTTGAGGCTTGTAAAAGTAGGTTTATATGTATCTGTGTTGCATGTGGGGCTCGTGGGAGTATTACCTCGTAGGAGTATTACCTCGTAGGAGTCTATCTTTGCAAGTAAAGCATTGTGGTATATATATATATCAACTTATTTTCTAGGCTCTGATAAGTCGTGATACAAAATCGTTTTCAAAACTGTTTTCCTTGAGGCTCTGGTGTGTCCTTATATAAAACTGCTTTGGAAATATTTTTCCTCTGAGACTCGTATGAGTTTAGATATAAAACCGATTTTATGGCACGTGTGAGTCGAAAATCGCACATTATTTTCCTAGCATGTTTAGCTTATATTCATGCTTGTCTAGTTTCTGCTAAGTTTTGGCTCTCGGTGTAGAATTTAAAATATTTTTCAGGTACCGGTCACACAGGTTGATCTAGACGAGCCAGTGTGGCGAAAGATTTGTAGTCTTTCTGTTTGTTCTTTTTAGATCATATATGGTTATAATATGTTTATCGATGTTGGAACCGTATGATGTATGCCTTTTGGCAGTTATATTTACTTCATGTATGTTTTAATCTGTGAGTAAACATCAGGTTGGGTGTTATGTGGTTGTTTATGGTGTTTCACGTGACTCGGACTTTGGGGCATGATAGAATGGTATCAGAGCTCTAAATTCGAATACCTAAGAGCCATGGTAAGAGGGTGCATCACCGTGTAGATTGATTACGCGTGTTTGACTGCATGTGTTTAGATGTTTTGATAGAACGAGCATGATAGCGTGTTGAATGTCTGAATATTGTGTATATGTGAACATGGGGGTTGAATCATAAGATTGATTAGTCTTGCCTTTGGGCGTTTGGATTAACAAACATGAGAGCTAAGTTAGAAATGCGTTTAGCTGACGTGATTTCTAGCAAAAAATCTAAGTAGGTTGTCTAAATTGACGCGTCACTCTTGTTGGTTCTCCTCGGTATGTGGAGTTTGTTTAGCATGAACCTATGTGACTACGTGTTAGCATACTTCTGTGGTTAGTGCTTATGTTCATACAATGTGTTGCATATTATATTCTGTCTTTCCTTTCATATAGACGTGATGTCTATGCGGAGAGGGCGAGACTGTGTTCGAGGCTGTGGCCGTAGGTTTGGAGTTGGTGGTGGACTCCGTGGGTGGTGTGCTGTGTTGAGGCAGTGGTTGATAAGGATGCGAGGTTGGGACGAGCTATAGATCCCGTGTCTTTGAGATAGTTAGCCGTTATTTAGAATATATGACCTTGTTTGACTGTATCCTAGGAATTATTTGGCTGACCAACTCCCGTGCCAGTGTCAATGGTGATCGACGGGGTTGTTTCCTTTTGACCTTGTACTGAATTTTGGGGACGAAATTCCTTTAAGGGGGGAAGAGTTGTGAGACCCTAACCTATTTTCTTTTTTGGAGTTTTTTGACCCGTGTTTATTGCTTTCGTTACAGCATGTTCATATGTGTTTTTATGCATGTTTGGTTTAGATATGCATATGGGGTTGGTTCCCGGGGCCGTTGAGAGTTGTGGTGCCAATCTAAAAAAAAAAAAAGAAGTCGTTTTCGTGGTTAATAAATATCTAGTTTTAGATGTTTTGGTAGAGATATTTTTCAAAGCATGGAGGTTAAGTTTTTTTTTCTCACACCAAAAGTTCCACCTTCACTCTAGATTTTCTTAGGGCCCGAGCTTTGTTTTTGGCAATCGAGTTGCGGATCCTTACTATCTACATTAAGGGCTATTCTTTCATCCAAATAGAATTTCATTCCGACGAAGTTTGATTTTGCACGTCAATTGACAAGTTGAGTTTTTGACTTAACGAGGTAAAATCCTAGACTCTCATGTCTTAGACGGGTGCTACGTGAATTCTGGTATGTTTTTATCATACAAAAATGCATGAAAAATTGATTTGTGTATCGAAAAGTTGGGTTTTGGTTTAAAACTATTTTTGGTTGTTTTAGGTTAGATGAAAAGGGGTTTTGAGGCTTCTTTTTGGGGTTTCCTTGTTGTTTTGGGCTTGTGTATGTTTGTGGATTGTAGAATGGGTGTTTCGCTGGTTTAATTTGGGGCTGAGAAGCTTTTTTCGTTGCTAGGGTTTGCTTTTCGTCGCCATTCAGCCGTCTGATTTGAAAATGTTAATCTGTTGCTTTTGTGTCGACACTTTTTCTATTTGTGTCGACACTTCTGCTGTTGGTGTCGACACCTTTTCTTTCTATTTGTGTTGTGTATGCTGCGATTGTTTTGTGTCGGCACTATTTTCTGTTTGTGTCAACACTATTTCTGCTTGTGTCGACACTTCTGCTGTTGGTGTCGACCGTTTTTTCTATCTGCTTGTGTTGACTCTCTGCTGTTGTTTTGTGTCGACATTTTTTTCTGTTTGTGTCGACACTTCTGCTGTTGGTGTTGACCTTTTTTTCTTTCTACTTGTGTTGACTCTCTGCGGCTGTTTTGTGTCGACACTTTTTCTGTTTGTGTCAACACTTTTGCTGTTTGTGTTGACCCCTTTTCTTTTGGTCGTGTTGGGGTCTTAGGGATTTCTTTTGGTCGTGTTTGGGCTTTAGGGGTTTCTTTGTTCGTGTTAGGGCCTTAGGGGTTTCTTTTGGCCGTGTTGGGGCCTTGGGGGTTTCTTTGGTCGTTTTATGGTTTTTCAGTCAATTAAATTATGGAGTTCAATCGACTGGCTCTCCTCTAGTGACTTTTCGATCGATTAAATTATGGAGTTCTGTCGACTGGATTCATGAAGAGGGGTATGGGTCGTTTCTTGTTGTGGTTGGTCGTGGTGGGGCCGTGGTGGTTTGTTTCCTCATGGTCGTCCTTGGGGGTGACGTAGGTTGGTTAATCGTGGTGTTTGTGCATAGTTGGGTGCATAGTGTGTTAACCATTTATGATAACCATTTTGTGGGAGGTTTGGTGTTAGCCTTTAGATAGGTCTTGTCCTGTAAGTTGTTGGTTCTGTCAGATGTGTGGCATGTGATGTCGTGACGGGTTATGTGGCGTTGTTATGTGGAACGTAGTGGTTATACGCACTTTTGTGCTTAAAAACTCTAGTTTTATTCATGCATGTGGTAGATGGCTACGTGATCTTATGGGGTCTTGGTGCATTTAGTGCTTTGGTTTTATATAGGCATGTGTTGATACGATTTTATCCTGTGGCATACGATTTTATCCCGTGAGGATGTATGTTTGAGTATGGATCTTCAACTATGTGATAGAACTATTGTTGATGCTTGTAAAAGTCAATATATATGTATCTGTGTTGCATGTGGGGCTCGTGAGAGTCTATCTTTGATGGTAAAGAATTGTAGTATATATATATATATATATATATCAACTTATTTTTTAGGGTTTGATGAGTTGTGATACAAAATCATTTTCGAAATGCTTTTCCTCTGAGGCTCGTATGAGTTCAGATATAAAACCGTTTTTATGGCTCGTGGGAGTCAAAAATCGCACATCATTTTTCTAGCATGTTTACCTTTTATTTCATGCTTGTCTAGTTTTTGCTGAGTTTTGGCTCACGGTGTGGGATTTAAAATGTTTTTCAAGTACCGGTCACACAGGTTCATCTGGAGGAGCTGGTGTGGTGAAAGATCTATAGTCTTATTTTTTGTTCTTTTTGGATCATATATGGTTATAACATGTTCATCGGTGTTAGAACCGTATGAGGTATGCCTTTTGGCAGTTACATTTAATACATGTATGTTTTAATTTGTGAGTAAACATCGGGTTGGGTGTTTTTTAATTGTTTATGGTGTTTCACGTGACTCGGAGTTTGGGACATAACAGAATGGTATCAGAGCTCTAGGTTCAAATACCTAAGAGCCGTGGAAAGATGGTGCATTACCGTGTGAGGTTGATTGCGTGTGCTTGACTGCATGTGTTTAGATGTTTTGATAGAACGAGCATGATAGTGTGTTGAATGTGTGAATGTTGTATATATGTGAGCATGGAGGTTGAACCTTAGGATTGAATAGTCTTGCCTTTGGGCGTTTGGATTAAAAAACTTGAGAGCTAAGTTAGAAACGGGTTTAGCTGATGTGATTCTAGCAGGGAATCTAAGTAGGTTGTCTAAATTGACACATCACTCTTGTCGATTCTCCTCGATATGTGGAGTTTGTTTAGCATAAACCTTTGTGACTACGTGTTAGCATACTTTTGTGGTTAGTGCTTATGTTCATGCGATGTGTTGCATCTTATGTTCTGTCTTTCTTTTTATATAGACGTGATGTCTGCGCGGAGAGGGCGAAACTGTGTTCGAGGCTGTGGCCATGGGTTTGGAGTTGGTGGTGGACTCCGTGGGTGGTGTGCTGTGTTAAGGCAGCGGTTGGTAAGGATGTGAGGTTGGGACGAGCTGTAGATCCCATGACTTTGAGATAGTTAGCCGTTGTTTAGAATATATGACCTTGTTTGACTGTATCCTAGGAATTGTTTGGCTAACCTCTCCCGTGCTTGTGTCAATGGTGATTGACGGGGTTGTTTCCTTTTGACCTTGTACTGAATTTTGGAAACGAAATTCCTTTAAGGGGGGAAGAGTTGTGAGACCCTAACCTGTTTTCTTTTTTGGAATTTTTCGACCCGTGTTTGTTGTTTTCGTTACAGCATGTTCATATTGCTTTTATGCATGTTCAGGTTTAGATATGCATATGAGGTTGGTTTCTGGGGCCGTTGGGCGTTGTGGTGCCAATTTCAAAAAAAAAAACAAAAAGAAGTCGTTTACGTAGCCTATAAATATCTAGCCTTAGATATTTTGGTAGAGATATTTTTCAAAGCTTGGAGGCTAAGTTTTTTTTTCTCACACCAAAAGTTCCACCTTCATTCTAGATTTTCTTGGGGCCCAAGCTTTTCTTGGGGCTCGAGCTTTGTTTTTGATGATCGAGTAGCGGATCCTTGCTATCTACATTGAGGGCTACGTTTTCATCCAGACGAAATTTTATTCTAACGAAGTTCGATTTTACACGTGGATCGACGAGTTGAGTTTTTGACTTAACGAAGTAGAATCCTAAACTCTCATATCTTATACGGGTGTTACGTGAATTCTTACACGTTTTTATCATACAAAAATGCATGAAAAATCGATTTGTGTATCGAAAAGTCGGGTTTTGGTTTAAAACTATTTTTGGTTGTTTTAGGTTAAATGAAAAGGGGTTTTGAGGGTTTCTTTTTGGTGTTTCCTTGTTGTTTTGGGCTTGTGTATGTTTGTGGGTTGTAGAAGGGTGTTTGGCTGGTTTAATTTGGGGTTGAGAAGCTTTTTCCGCCGCTAGGGTTTGCTTTCCGTCGCCATTCAGCTGTCTAGTTTGAAAATGTGAATCTATTACTTTTGTGTCGACACTTTTTCTATTTGTCTTGACACTTTTTCTGTTTGTGTCGACACTTCTGCTATTGGTGTCAACACCTCTTCTTTCTGTTTGTGTTGTTTATGCTGCGGTTATTTCGTGTCGACACTATTTTTTGTTTGTGTCGACACTTTTTCTGCTTGTGTCAACACTTCTACTGTTGGTGTTGACCGTTTTCTCTCTCTGCTTGTGTTGAATCTCTGCTGTTGTTTTGTGTCAACATTTTTTTCTATTTGTGTCGACACTTCTGCTGTTCGTGTTGACCCATTTTTTCTTTCTACTGGTGTTGACTCTCTGCGGCTGTTTTGTGTTGACACTTTTTCTGTTTGTGCCGACACTTTTGCTGTTTGTGTTGACTCCTTTTCTTTTGGTCGTGTTGGGGTCTTAGGGGTTTCTTTTGGTCGTGTTAGGGCCTTTGGGGTTTCTTTGGTCATGTTGAGGCCTTAGGGGTTTCTTTTGGCCGTGTTGGGGCCTTGGGGGTTTCTTTGGTCGAGTTGTGGCTTTTCAGTCAATTGAATTATGGGGTTCAATCGACTGGCTCTCCTCTAGTGACTTTTCGGTCGATTGAATTATGGAGTTCTGTCGACTGGATTCATGAAGAGGGGTGTGGGTCGTTTCTTGTTGTGGTTGGTCGTGGTGGGGCTATGGTGGTTTGTTTCCTTATGGTCGTCCTTAGGGGTGACGTAGGTTGGTTAATCGTGGTGTTTGTGTATAGTTGGGTGCGGAGCATGTTAACCAATTGTGATTACCATTTTGTGGGAGGTTTGGTGTTAGCCTTTGGATATGTCTTGTCCTGTAAGTTGTTAGTTCTGTCAGGTGTCTGGCGTGTGATGTCGTGACGGGTTATGTGGCGTTGTTATGTGGAACGTAGTGGTTATACGTACTTTTGTGCTTAAAAACTCTAGTTTTATTCATGCATGTGGTAGATGGCTACGTGATCTTATGGGATCTTGGTGCATTTAAAGCTTTGGTTTTATATAGGCATGTGTTGATACGATTTTATCCTGTGGCATACGATTTTATCCCGTGAGGATGTATGTTTGAGTATGGATCTTCAACTATGTGATAGAACTATTGTTGATGCTTGTAAAAGTCAATATATATGTATCTGTGTTGCATGTGGGGCTCGTGAGAGTCTATCTTTGATGGTAAAGAATTGTAGTATATATATATATATATATATATCAACTTATTTTTTAGGGTTTGATGAGTTGTGATACAAAATCATTTTCGAAATGCTTTTCCTCTGAGGCTCGTATGAGTTCAGATATAAAACCGTTTTTATGGCTCGTGGGAGTCAAAAATCGCACATCATTTTTCTAGCATGTTTACCTTTTATTTCATGCTTGTCTAGTTTTTGCTGAGTTTTGGCTCACGGTGTGGGATTTAAAATGTTTTTCA
>JAULJZ010081024.1:0-12670 GCA_032270985.1 Heliamphora pulchella
TGTAAATTAAATAGCCAATAAATTTTGGTCCCCACAAATAAAAATAGTGACTCCTTAGGGAGGAAATTTTTATTCACGGGTTAAGTGTATAACCATTACTCTTAATTTAAAAATACCGTTTCAAAACTCTGGGCCCGGTGTGAACGAACCCTATTTCACACTATTTTCAAATTTACTTCTTTCGAAAATTCGTCCCAGAGATACCATGACTATAGCCCTTCCTTATGGAGATCGAAAGTCGAAGCCGGTGTGCGAGTTATAATCATATCTCCTACGAACGTGTAATGAAGACCGTAGAATTTATCTGTGATTAAATTTTTCTCCCACTAAATATTTTAAAAATCGAGGGTTTTACTTTTTTGTTTATTTTAAACCATTAAACATATTTTAATTCCCGATTAAAAAAAATCTAGCTTTAATCAATTAAAATATTCTTTATTTAACCATAATAAAATAAATAAAAATTTTCTTATTTAATTTTGCGAAAGAAATTAATTACCCGAGTTTTAATTAAAAAACTTTAATTAATTTTAATAAAAAAATTAAATAAATAATTATCTATTTATTTTCCCGTTTTAAAAAAATGCTAGGATTATTTATTTTATAAAACCGTTTTTCCTAATATACTTCTAATAATTAAAATCATGCATAAAAAGAAAAATAAATAAAATAAAATCCATCCACGCAATTAAATAAAACAAATAAATAAATAATTAAACAACGAAAAAATAAATATAAATTAAGTCGTTATGATCCGATCCATCCGTTTAATCTTTTAATCCGACGGTCTCGAATAAAAAATTAAACGCTTAAGGTTTTCAAACCCTAAACGAGCCGTCAAAGACCCGAAATTTTTTCTCAGCCTCTGAACCACCGTCACAGCCCCGGACCACTGCTGAAACACTAGAAAAATACTGAAAAAGAAGCCCAAACAGCCCCTTAAGTTGTCAAAAATTCTGATGTGTAGGCAGCACTGCGCCGCCTTTTTCCAGCCGTTGTTTGACCGCCTTGCCGCACTTTTGAACCCCCAAAAAATTATGGTAGGTAGAGCACATCTAGCTCTTGATCTCCAAAAAACATTGCGTCAAAATTCGAACCCGAAGTGCCCTGAAAAAATCCACAAAGTGCCGAAATTTCTGCAGGGCGCCACTGTGCGCGACCAGCTTTGAAGAAACTTTTTACCCCTTTGCCGCCGTGGTCTAACCGCAACCGAACTACCATCGGATAGCCAACGGACAACCTTAATTTCAGCAAAAAAATTACGTCGAAAAAGATTGCCGAAAACCCTGAAAACAAGCCCCGAAACAGCATCGTTGTTCAGGCCGAACAGCCCCTTTGCCGCCGCTTCTTTGCTCTTCTTTTTTCGATTTCATTTCTCGTTTTGCGTGATCTGATTACAATATTGATCCGAAAAAAATGAATAAAATAATAGATTACATCGTCAAAAAACCTATACCCCACGTAGGTGGCGTAAAACCAATCTAATCGCTAATCAAAACCGTTGAGATAAACGATTAAAAACGATATAAACCATACATACATTCATACATGCATTTAACCGGATCATAATGACATAGGCTGCAAAACAAAGGTTAGCATAATAGTTTTTCATGAAAAATGCAACCATGGCTCTGATACCATTGTTGGAGCGGAAGTAAAAAAATTAAACCGACGCCGTGACCGTAAAAAACGACGT
The DNA here is from genome assembly GCA_032270985.1 of Heliamphora pulchella. Lineage (NCBI taxonomy): Eukaryota > Viridiplantae > Streptophyta > Magnoliopsida > Ericales > Sarraceniaceae > Heliamphora > Heliamphora pulchella. Next base: position 1,697 of record JAULJZ010081024.1, read on the forward strand.
GTGTGTTTTTCATGACAACAACGAACTATATTAATCTTAATGACATTACACCTTTATGAAACTTGTCGAAAAGTTTCAAGAAATTCCGAATACGTTGAAGACGACCTCGCAACCTTCTCACGTATGTCCCGAGCGCACTACGACGATCACGGTGTGTGAGCACCGATATCGATCCTCCCTCTATTGGTTTTTTCTCACACACTTCTCTCCAAGAATGCAAAATTAATTGCCAAACAGAGAGAGGGGGCAGTGGCTATGGTGAGGGGATTAGGGTTTTTTTCGGGTTTTATATATATAAAGCCTCCTTTTGATATATTTCTCCATATATCAAAGATAATGTTAAGTATATATATTCTCTTTTCTAAAAATAAGCAAGAGATATATATATTCCATAAAATCAAATCCCCACCCCCTTATTAGGGCCGGTCACATAGGGAGTAATCCCTAGGTGTGCCAAAAATCAAAATCACCCTTCATTATTTAATTTGATCCCTGAATATCCCTGACGGCAAAACCGGTATTCTAATTAAATTAAATAATAACCGAACCAATAAGAAAAATATCTGTGCGTGTAGTGGACTACGTGAGGAATCACGGGAAAGTATAGGACTCGGGCTAACCGTATGAAAAAAATTGGATATCCCTAACTCTGTCCCCGAGTTAGATCCTTTTTCACACGAACCAGAACTTATTCCATTAAAGATCCTGATTGAACTCCCGGCCCTAACTCAAATTATGTCTTGAGTTTTCAATTATTAAATGCACTTAATTCTCCCCACGTTTAAGATATGGATTCCCGATGAATAAATTAGGTTACTGACAACCTGATTTAATTATCCTATTTTTCTCGCAACCGCACCGCTTAACCTTTTGATATACCGGATCCGAAGATCCACTATACAGTTTTAGCATAATCAAACCTATAAGCAAAGCACACGAGGGGAAATTCCTCATCCTAAATCAGACGTGGTTTTCATTCGCTGATTATCAATCATCGGACAAATAATACCAGTACCCAACTCATCGGTATTGTTGATCTCATGGAGAAAATCTCAACCATTGATGACTCAAAGTACAGTACATCATCTGAACACAATTAATCGATCACTTCGGGATTAAGAACTTTTGCAATACATGATAATACGGGATGTGGATCAATTCATATAATCAGTATAGAATTGATCATCCCGTTGATCCCGCTTAATACACTCCAAGTGTACTAACACATCGAGCTCGAACATCGGATTCTCAAAACTTGAATTCGATCTGTTCAACCTATTCAAGACTAGCTACTATAACGATATACTACAATCGTACCAATGGAATGTCCGGATCCATTGCGATTGTGAGCCTTCCTGTATAATCTATCAGAACCTTTGACCCGATCTTCCGTGCAGCACGCACCAAGTCAAATACTGGACAGAATATACGGACTCTGCATTCATACTTCACACATATAAATATAAAATCATAAATGTAAAATCATCTCAAAATATTTCTCATTAATATGCCAGAGATCCAGAATAAAATACATAAAAAGCATGAATTTTCAGTATACATTCCCAACGCCGTGGCTTGGGCGGGATAAGCTCACCCCAGACTCAACGGGCTTTGTCACGCCTCGAACCCTAGGGACCCATGAACTAACTCCAAACTGACCCGTCTAAAGGTCATTCATTAACACTTCCATTTTACTTTAGGTTTGAATTTAAAACTCATTTGGAAATAAACGTTTTCTTGAGCAACTATATATTTTACTTCATCGATACATAATAAATTCTAAATAATGCTTTAAGTCCTAAAAGTTCGTTTACAAAATGAAATGTCATTTCACTAGTCTGACTTATATAAAATATAAAAACAAGATCAATTACATCAAATCTCTTAACTTTATGTGTACATATGGCATAAAGAAAAGAAACACTAGACCCATCTTCTAGCCCATCCCCAAAATGCATCCATAGTCTCGGTATCATCTATTCTTCTCGGAACCTGAAAAATGGTTTAGCAGTCGTACGTGAGCCGAAACTCGTAGGCTAAAGATTAACTCAAATAAAATGCATGATTTGTGAGGTGTGATGGGTGCAACCATAGTAAAATACACATTTTCACCAATTCATTATTCCTTCACACGCACACACCCATGCACGCTAATTTGTTCCCATTTATCATTTCATATTATCCATATTATCATCCCATTATCCGATTGTTCATAAAAATCGTGCCACAATTTTATTCCCCGATTTATTACAAAATCGTATCACATCTAATGAACCGGTGTCGGGTACAGCTTATAAAAACTCCTTCCTATTAATTCTCAATAGGATGCGCGAAGCCATTGGGTAATAGATAGCTCTGTAACTCACCACGACACAACACCACATTTCGGGGGATAACCCGTGGACATGTAGTCCACATCTTGCGCAAGTTTTTGATCTTTCACCGCGGAGCCACTAGCCCAACTTAATCCACATTAATCCATACGGTTCATTAATCATTCAAAAACTTCATTTTCACAATCCGGGAGTCCAACCCATAATTGGTTCCTCTCTCCAAATATTTTCTCATAGTACATCTTTTCAATTTTCACATTTCAACTTTTCATTTCTTTTCCAATCAAGTCTTATTTTAGTATTCAATGCTTTCTTTTAATTCAAATACAATCATAAATTTCATCACATAATTTCTCATAAATCACATTTCATTTATCAACTTCATGAAATGCCAACGCATAATTAACTCACACATGACCATGTTATTTGAAACAAACGGAGTGCACCCATTATATATATATATATATGTTTGAAACTCAAGTTCTCTTCGAAATGCTTAACAATGCCAAAAGATGACTATGTCGTACCACAACCTTTAGATACCTAATAAGACCTTCATTATATCTTGAAAACCCATTTTATCACAAAAACTCAACCAATCGGTACAATACGTGCATCCCAACCCAAGTATATTGAAATAGGTATACCCATAGCCCAAGGAACAAAAAATTTAATAAAAATGTCCAATGTTGAAGAAAATAACCTTTTTCAAGACCTTTGGCCAAAAACGGGTGAAAAACGATTAAAAAAATTTGACATACACTCACTATTTTAATCATAACGTTTTCTACAAAAATAATTTTCTTGCGAGAGTAGTCTTGTTGGAAAAAGGACTTTCGAGACTTCGATTTGAGTACAAAAATGACCCTATTCGGAGTCCGAATAAGGGAGATATGATCAAAATAAGTTGGCCCAGCACAGTCAGTCCGCTCAAGTGGACGTCCGGCACTCGAGCGCCCAACTCTCTGCCTGTTGACCGCTCGAGCGGATAGGGCTCCGCTCGAGCGCGTTGGTGCCCAAGAAAAAGATTTTCCCCTGTTTTGAGTTTCAAACTTCAATACCCTTAAACCTTCCCTAAACAAGTTTCAAATCTTTATTTCCACCCCAAAAAAATTGGATTCATGTCTCATAAACCCTTTTTATGCAATAATTTTTCAAAATCATGGTTGATCATTTCTCAAAAACTCAAATCTTTATGAGAACCCAACTCAACTCACACATAGCCCTAGCAATCCTTCAAATTATGCATGAAATCTATTATATTTTACTCATATAACAAATTATCAACTCAAATCAACACAAACATATGAGAGAATCTAGAACCAACCTCGAATTTGCTCAAAAGCTTGAAATTCTTTTCGATCTCCCCGCATAGGGTTTGGATTGAGAAAGCTCTTGACTTCTTGGTGCTCCATCTCCCATCTCCTTACTCCAAAGCTTGATTTATACCCTTGGTTGTTCTCAATCTAGCTCTAAAGCTTCAATTTCCATGGTAGAGGGTTAGGGTTTAATGGTTGGGAGGATTTCTCTCATGAAGAGAGAGAAGGGAGAAAAGAGAAATGAAAGATTTTTCTCTCTCACGTGGATCTTGTATATATATATATATAAACCCCAAAAGTCTCCATGGTTCGAGATTATTTCAAATTTTTCCCGATAGTTCGCTCGAGCGAACCTCCACTGCTCGAGCGGTGACCCCTGAAGTAAAATTCTGCGAATTTTCTTAACATTCAACTCAAACCTCCAATTTTGTACAAATTTTAATATTTCAAATTATTCATTAGCACTGTCATATTAACATCATTCGTTACCATATATCTCAATTTCACTTTCACATATCACTAATTCAACCATTAACGGGCAAAGTCCAAATTTAATATCACAAAAATAAACACGTATCGGGCCGTTATAAGCTCGCACCAAATCTTCAGGTCAAGCTGGGCTTTTGTCCAAGGGTCTGCATAGGCCCTAGGGGTTCTGGTCTTGAGCTCCGACCTAGGGCTGGGCCACGGGCAAGCCGTGCGGGTTTTTGATTTATTTTTTTTTTTTTTATTTTTTTGTTTAATTTGTTATATAATTAGTTATATAAGTTGATATTATTAGCTATTACTTATTACTTTATTATTTACTTGTTATTATGATGTTATATTTTATTAGTTCTAGTTGATAAGTTTATAATGTATTATTAATTTATTAGTCTATTTAAGTTTATTAGTTTTGATAATTTATAGTTTATTATTCTATAAGTTTATACTTTATTTGTTTATTGGTTTTGAAGTTTATAATTTATAAATTTATTATTACTTTACAAGTTTATAGTTTATAACTTTATATTATTAATTTATTATAAGTTTAATAGTTTACTTACTATAAGTTTATTATTAATTTGAAAGCTTATAGTTTATATTATTATAAGTTTATAATGTATTATTATTAATTTACTAGTTAATTATTTATTATAAGTTTATAACTTATTAGTTTATTATATAAGTTTATACTTTATTTGTTTATTAGTTTACTATAAATTTATTATTAATTTATAAGTTTATAGTTTATATTATTATAAGTTTATTAATTTATTATAACTTACAAGCTCAACAATTAAATGCAATAAGTTTGAATAATTAAAATAATAAAATATAATTTTATTAATTAAAAATCATGTTTTAACAATTATATTATATTTTACACATTAAAAGTGTATTGTACACTTTTAAAAAATAGAGAAATTGCATCACTATAGGTTAAGTGCATCCCAACCAGGTTGGCACATACAAATCTAACAATTATTTACATTATTCTCTACTTCAAATACATTACAACTGAAACATAAAATTACAAATATAAAGAAATAACATTACATATTCAAAAAATAAAAATAAAAATTAGTCTGAACTTGATAATTATTCAGGCGTTCCACAGGTTATAGTTTTTAAGTCTTCTTCTAGTCTTTTCTTCTCGTCCATTTCTTGACACTTTTTTGTTGCGTAAATGTGATCATCAAAAGTTGCACCATCTCCAGAGTTAATCTGGAGTTGTAGTCGTTCAGCACCTGTCTACCTGGACTAAAAACTGTCTCCGAAACAATTATAAAGACAAAAATTGTAAATATATCACGAGTTATCGCGGATAATACTGACCACGACACCTCGTGTTGTTTTCAATACTCTAAAATATCAAAATTATCTTCATCTAAATTTTTTACAGTATCAAAATAACATTAGAATTCTGTTATAGAACTCCCATGAATCTCAGAAAGTCTCCTATTTTTTATTATAAACCAATTATCGTTACGATTTTGAGATGAAGTCGTAATCGCAGGTTGTGTTGATTGAGGTATTGTATTAGTTTTATATTCATCACATAAATTTTTAAGTGTTTTATTTATTAGTTCAAGTTGGATTGTATTATCATAAATATTTTTTAAGAAATATTGTAAACTAATATTTTTACTCTTAGGATCTAGTATTAAAGCTATTCCAAAAATATGTATTATTTTATTATAATATTTATCAAATTTATCTTACATAATAAATATCATCTGATAATAATTTACATTGATAAAAAATTTATCAAATATTACAGTTATTGTTTTAATTGTAGTAAAATTAATGGAGTAGTAGTAGTGTAAATATAAGAAAATAATTTTGTTACTTGATTAAAAAGTTTATAAAAAATTTTATATACATTTAAATTATCTCAATCACTAGGCATTGGTCGAGTAAAATGAGTTACCACATTCATTTTAAAAAATAAATAAATAAATTTTTTTTATTTTATTGCTAATTGTAACATATTATAAGTGGAGTTCTACCTAGTTTTTACATCATTTTGTAATTTTTTAAATTTTATATTTTTTTGTTGACATATTTTTTTATATTTATCAACTCTTCTTGCACTACTATTTACACATTATATTATTATTCTAGCTCGTTCAAAAGATTCATTGTAATATTTAAATCCTTCTTTAACAATTAAATTTAAAATATATTCCAAACAACGAACATAAAATAAATAATCAGACAATAGAAGCTGTAAATTACGTTTTAAATAGTTAACATATTCATTATTATAAGAAGTATTGTCTAAAGTAATAGAAAATATTTTTGATACAATACCCCACAAAATTAGTTTTTGCTTAATACCTACACTTAAAAAATGGCCGGTATAGAAAAATTTTATAATTTTAAATAAAAAAATATTTACATAAATTTTAATTATTATCTATAAAATATGTTGTAATACATTGATATTCTGTAGCATTTCTAGCAGTCCATAAATTAAAAGTTAAACAAATTTTTCCTTTTAAATTTTTAAATAAATCTACCAACTCGATTTTAATTTCATCAAATCTTTGTAAAATTCTATTTCTAGTAGTATTTCTAGAAAAACGTTAAAATTAGTGAGAAAATGCGCCTTGTATCATATATTCAAATGCCAGTTGTTCACTTATTGAAAATGGTTGTTCATGTTCTGTTATATAATCAACAATATAATTTTGTGCGCGTAGGATTATAGAAAAAATTAATAATATTACCGGTTGGATCCTTACATATCTACATTTGTGTGGTTAGATTAGCAAGTGCATTTTTTAGGTGAATATCAGAATATCTGCGTAAATGGCTAGTGCCACTCGATATGTTACCCGAAAGAAGTTTATTACAAATTTTACATTTTGTTTTAACAATTACGGTGCCATTAGTATTTTTTTCAAAAAATTTTCACATATTTAAAATATTTTTGTTAAATGAACCTATAAATGCAGATGCAGCCGTAGATATTGATAAACTAGTGGGTGGATTAGGAATAGGAGTAGGGGAAGTGAGATTAGAACCACTACGTGAAAATGTGAAAATGTCTTCTTATTCGTCAACGAAAAATATATTTAAATTCATAAATAAAATAAAAAATTATAATTTTTTAAAGCGAAATAAAATTAGAGAATAGAGAGTAGAGAGAGTAATAAAAAGTAAATTAGAATTAAATCTTTAAATCGAAATAAAATCTCATTTTAAAAAAAGTTAATTAGAATTAAAAAAATATATTCAAATAAATTAAATATTATAAAAAAATTAAATTGCAGAAAAAAAAAGCAAATCGAATTAAAGAACTTTGATCTTTAATCTTGATCTCGATCGATTTGTGTTTTGATCTTGATCTTGATCTTGATTTATGATCTTCACTCCTTGATTCACCAACAGTTGCACCGAACTCGAATATCACCAATTCACCGATTAATTAGAAAGTAAAGAGTAGAGAATAGAGAGTAGAGAGATTTGTGAATAAAATTAGAGTGAGTAAGAACCTTATTTATAGAAAAAATAAATAAATTTTAAAAAAATAAAAAATAAAAAATAGCCATTGGGCTGAGCTCGGGCTAGGTCGCCCTCAATGGATACTTAATATCGGCCCTTCATTTCAAACAATAACGATCTGAACTGTTCGTTTGGAATTTGTGGCCGTTGGAGGCATCAGGCTCGGACCAAGCCGGGCTGGGCCTAACGACTAGTTTCAGGACAGGCTTAGGACCGGGCCAAAGTGGGTGGGCTTGGGCTCAGGTTTTGGGCCTCTGCCCGACTTGGCACACGAGCTCAAAGGGAGGCTGTGAGATCCTGATTCGTTTTCTTTTTTGGCATTTTTCGACGCGCGTTTCGTGTTTTCGTTATAGCATGTTTTTACATGTTTTGATGCATGATTGGGCTTAGATATGCATGCGGTTGGTTCCCGAGGCCGTTAGGCACTGTGATGCGGGTTTTTAAAAAAAAAAGAAAAAAAAGAAAAGAAAAGATATTTTGGAGGCCTATAAATATCTGGCGTTAGATATTTTGAAAAGATATTTTCAAAACTTCTCATCTAAGTTTTCTCTTTTTTCTCTCTACCTTCTCTCTAACTTCTCGGGGGCCCGGGGCTCGATTTTCAACGATCCAACAGCGGATCCTTGCTATTAGCACGGTGGGCTACGCATTCATCCAGACAGAATTTTATTTCGGCGAAACTCGATTTTGCATGTGGATCGAGGCGTCGAGTTTTTAAAACATCGAGGTAAGATCCTAAACTCTTGTGTCTTATAAGGATGCTACGTGTAATCGTGTGTATTTTTACCGGTTAAAAATGCATAAAAAATCGATTTAAAAATCGGATTTTGGTTTTAAACCGTTTTTGTGTTGTTTTCGGTTGGGTGAATCGGGTTTCGAGGTTCTTCGTTCAGTGGTTCTTGATGTTTTGGGCTCGTGTATGTCCGTGGGTGTTAATAATGTGAGACCCAAACCCGTCTCTTTTTTAGACTTATATGTAAATGTTGTGTTTTGCATATATTTGTTCGGTATATGATTTATTCGGTTTGATGCATGTTTATATTTATCTGAGCATGCGGGGTCGGTTCCCAGGGTTGTATGGAGTTACCGTGCGAATTTCAAAATTTCAAAAAAAAAGAAGATATTTTGGAGGCTTATAAATATCGAAACTTAGATATTTTCTAAAAAGATATTTTGAAACTTAACACCTAAGTTTTTTCCAAATTTCTCTCTGCCTTCTCTCTAACTTCTCGGGGGCTCGGGGTTTGATTTTTGATAAACCAACTGCTGATCCTTAGTATCGGCATCGAGGGCTTCGCATCCATCCAGTCAGAATTTAATTTCGACGAAACTCGATTTTGCATGTGAATCGAGACATCGGGCTTTTGACCCAACGAGGTAGGATTTCAGATTCTATTGTTGTATGAGGGATATATATGTAATCTTGTGTTATGTTACCGTTTTAAAATGCATGAAAAGATGATTTGTGTTTTACATCCAGTTTTGGGTTAAAATTATTTTTCGGCGTTCGGTTGGATGAAATCGAAAGAGGGATGTTCCTTTCGAGATTTTATGATAGCCTTGAGATCGGGTATGCTTCTAGGTATCAAAACGGGTGTTTTTGAGGCTTGATTTGAGGTTTAAAAACCAAAACTGTAGCTCAAAACCTGATCTGGGCTGGTTCAGTCGATTGAACCTATGAGTTCAGTCGACTGGATCATCATTGGGAGGTTCAGTCGACTGGACCTGGGAGGTCAGTCGACTGAAATGGCTTCTGTTTTGGTTCCCTCGTTCCAGTGTGTTTTTCAGTTAACTGGAGGGTGAGTCCAGTCGACTGAACCTGGGTTATTTTTGGAAAATGATGTGTTTGTTTCAAGTTTTCCTCGTGTGATGTTTATCCGAGGTTTTTTTATGAAATTCTATGGTTTCAAAGGGAGTATTAGAGGTTTTCAAAAGGATGGTTTGAAAACGGAGTCTTGGGAAAACTTTCAAACATGTTTGTGAAGGTTTGGAACTACCCCTCGGGGTTGAGTCTCAACTTCTAAAACGTTTTGGTGAAAATCATATTTTTACATGCTTGGTTTGATCTCCATGGTTCATGGATTGGATCACATATATATACATATGTTGTATATCTACTTTGTGGGTTGATTTTGAAATGTTATCCATAGATGTACCGGGACAATGGGTTTGTGAGTGGGCTTCCATTACTCCTTGGTGAAAGTCCAGAAACGTGCGCAGCGTAGGTACCTACGGTCCTTTGGGTTAGTCTCCGTAAACGATGTGGTTGGGTACTTAGTACCCTCGGGCGGTGGTCTCGTAAACTAAGTGGTTATCAGGTGCTTTGTACCTTCGAGTGCAGTCCCGTGAACTAAGTTTTACATTGTCGTAACTCCGTATAGAACTTGTCATTTTCTAGCTGATCTTCAGTGGTTTAGGACTACAATAATGGGCAGGAGTCTATAGCGGTTACCGTGTCTAGTATGGCAGAGTCGGTACATAGGATCTCATTTGTCTTGTCTCCTCGGTTGATTGTTGTCCTAAGTGGAGAATGTTGTTTTACTGCTTTTCCTTAACTGTGGCATGATAACTCTCAGGTTTATATGCATAGTTTCAAGGATGAAAATGATAGTTTTCAGATGGAAAACTGGTGGTTTTTGTGAGAAAATCGTGTTGGCTTTTGTGGTCGAGCTAGCTCCCACTATATGATTGCATATCCTGCTTTACAGCTTTATAGTCTGTTTCTATTGGGCTTCGGCTCACATCGTGGAATTTTTTGAAAACTTTTTCTGGTGGACGTGAGGAGATGACCTAGATACCCGTTGAGATAGAAGACTAGTCGTAGTTTCTCCTGTTTTGTGCATGTACCTTTGACATGTGATGCCTGTTTCAGAAGGCGGGTTTTGCACGCCTTTAGGAAATATGATTATTCATGTAGGAGATTGCATGATTTACAGTTTTTATGAGAGTTGAACTGTGGAGATATTTATTCAAACATTAGCTTTGATTTCCTACTGTAAAACCTATTTTCTTAAATGGGTGTTTTGGTGGGATTTCGCGTGACCCGGATGTTTTGGGCGTGACAACTTGGTATCAGAGCTCTGGGTTTGAATACCTATGAGCCATGGAAAAAGAGGGTACATCACCTTGTGAGGATGTATGTGTGCTTGATTGCATGTGTTACAGCGTTTTCCTAACGTAGCATGATAACTTGTGGTGTATACATGGGTATGGAGGTTGGACCTTAGGATTGATTAGTCTTGCCTCCGGGCGTTTGGATTAACATACTTGGGAGCCATGTTAGAGACGCATTTCACGGACGTGATTTCTAGCAAGGAATCTGAGTAGGT
>JAULJZ010081035.1:0-12670 GCA_032270985.1 Heliamphora pulchella
AATAAGTTAAGCAGAAGGGTTTAAGGAATATCAAGATACCGATTAAATTAAATTGTCAGTAATTAAATTTAATTGGCAAGTATCGAAAATCTTAATGTGAGGAGAAATGGTAAGCATTTAATAATAGGAGCTCATTGCAAGAAGGGCTTGAGATTATGGGTCAGAGTGCAATTATAGTTTTTTAGTGGTGTGAACTGTAATTCAATGTTTTATAAAAATTGCAGAAACCGCTGCATGTCTTTCCATAATTGCAGAAACCTCTAGTAGGTGTTTATGTTCTACTGAAAGTCTATCTCATAATTATTCCCTAGGTCCGTACTGTAGCCCTATATATATGCTGGTAGGCTGAACCAGTTTTTGATAATTTTCATCATTATTATTATTATATTATTTTTTTCTTTCAAGATTTAAATATATCGGGGTTCTGCTGGTACGAGTTCTCAGAGGATCGTAGCATACACTACGTTTGAGGATCGCGTAAGAGAATATAGTAGAAGATCTTACTGGAGTTTCAACTCGGAATCAAGTCGTAGTTGAAGATTAGATAGACAAGAGGTATTCATCTAAATTAACTTTGGTTGCACGGGTTTTATTTTAATTGTTCTTCGTCAAAAATTTTATTTGGAGCCCGTTTCGGCGTTTTCCCGTCCAGTTAATTTTTTACCAAAAATCGTTTACAAAAACAATGATCTTGACAGTATTGCCTCCAATAGGTCTGGAGAGATCAATTGGTATATCCACGCTGTTCAAAGCTTTTAAGACTGCCTGTCGATACTTGTGAGATGCCACGAGTAACCCCTAAATACTTACATTAGCTTGCGTTTTCTTCAGCTATTTCAGAACTGGATCTTCCTCTTCACTATTCTGTCTTTCTACTCTTTCTGCCTACTTCCTTGTCAGATGCTCTATTTGCTCTTTGGGCTCCCACAATCCTTCAAACTAGTTAACCACTTCTCAAATCTCGGCCACCGGGCACTCTCTCCCTTAAAAGGCCAAGAAATTGTCTTAATTGTTTCCTTCATTTCCCCAAAAGTTTTCCTCGATTCCCATTACGTTTTGCAAACACCAGTCGGACTCTTCACTAATTTCGGTCTCTAGCTCAAAAAGTTGTGGCAGTGACACTTCGTCAAATGGGCCTTCGTAACCATATGGTGGTGGAGGGCCCTAAGGTTCCGACAGGCCTCTATGGTTACATGGTTCTTCGACTATCGGGTGCCATTCCGACGCATCTTCTTCTTCATCATATTTTATATATGTGAATTCCTACTCGACCTCTTCCAACTCCCATATGTCATTCTCTTCCTAATAATCCCATTCGAAAGAATATAAGCTAGGTCCCTCGGGTAGAGGTGTCCTTGGTTTTGTCTCATAGAGAGTAATAATGTATACAGAAAGATCAAATGCAAGACTTGCGGTTCTCAACAAATTCAATTGGGGAGCATTATCCTCTTTATGTTCCTTCTTCTCCTTGGCTTCTGTACTGACTAGCAGACTCTCTTCCCGCTTGTTCTCTTGTCAACATCCTTTTCCTAAGATTCTCCTACTTCTAATACTTCTTTTCCCGCTTCTCCTGTTTCAAAACTCGAATTAGCCTCCCCATACCAAGTTTCCCCTCGATGCCAAGTTGTATCATCGCTCGGGACAGTCGGGACTGTTGGAGGCAAGACTACCAAAATTATTGTTTTTGTAAATAATTTTTCAAAAAAAATTAACTGGACGGTAAAATGCTGAAACGGGCTCTAGATAAAAATTTTTATGACGAACTATCAAAATAAAACCTGTGCAACCACAGTTAATTTTAGAAGAATACCTTTTTACCGGTCGAATCTTAAACTACGATTTGAATCCGAGTTAAAGTTCTTGTCAGATCTTCTACTGTATTCCTTTATGCGATTCTTGGATGTAGGATGTGCTACAATCTATTAAGAATTTGTACTGATAAAACCTGGACAGCTTTAGTCTTGAAAGATAAGTTATGAAACTGGTTCAGCCTACCAATTTTAGCAAGAACTTTAACTCAGATTCAAATCACAGATACATATCAGCGGTTTTCGCAATTAAACAAACCTTATAGCGGTATCAGCAATTATAGAAAACTAGCAACGATTTCTGTAATTTTCTTAAAATACTAAATTATAATTCACACCACTAAAGAATTATAATTGCACTATGACCCATAATCTCAAGACCATATAGCATTGAGCTCCTGTTATTAAATGCTTATCATTTCTCCCCACATTAAGATTCTCGATACCGGCCATTAAATTTAATTACTGACAATTTAATTTAATCGACATCTTGACATTCCTTAAGTCCTTCCGCTTAACTTATTTGACCGCCGAATAATCAAATCCACATATAGGGTTTGACCTGGTTAAAACTTATAAGTTTTCTTAAGAGGTATCATAAATTCCAATCTTTTGAGACGTAGATTCTGTCAATAAATTAATATTTACTATATAAATAAAAATTACGCTATCCAACTGACCGAGAATATAGACCTATATAAGATCGCACCCTCTAATAAATCAAAATAACGAATATTAAATATACGTAAATCAATAATTATTTCAGAATTAAGAGGATAAGCACTATTCATAATAACCTTGGGGTGCAAATTAATTTATATAGTCTATATAAAATTAATTATTCCAAATATCTCGTTCAATACACACAAAGTGTACTAACACAGAGAGTTGGATCAATAGACAACGCTATTATTTATTTTTCATAACCAAGATAGGCTTACCAAAATTCTGTGCTACAGTCGTATCGATGGTATGTTTATTTCTATCTAAACTGTGAACATAAACTTATTATGTAAGAACCTAAAATCTGGTCTTTTGTGTACAAGTCGTACTCTACACACCAGATTAAATACTGTATAGAGTAAAGGACATCCATGCATAACATTTGAAGAAATAATATTACATGCATTGCTCATAAAGATTCTCATAAAATAAAAAATTAATTTTATTAAAAATAAAATTAAATACTAAAAATATAGTTTTCAGTATATCAATTCTAACAATATCTCACTTATACTCAAAACTATGATGTCATACATTTGACTCCCATTCCGTCTACATGACTATCAAAAGTCTTAGCCGGTATGTTTTTTGTAAAAGGATATGCATGGTTGTCTCCTGATGCAATCTTAATCACAACAATATCACCTCTCTGTACAATTTCTTGTATCATGTGATACGCTCAATGTGCTTTCCCTTCTTGTGAAATCTTAGTTCCTTCGAGTTTACAATCGCTCTGCTATTGTCACAATAAAATGTAATAACCCACTGAACTGAAGGGACCACCTCTAGATCTAACAGAAAGTTCCTAAGCCAAACGGCATCTTTAGCTGCTTCAGAAGCTGCCACGTACTCGGCCTCCACGGTGGAATTAGCAATGCAGGATTGCTTGATACTCCTCCAACTTATAGCTCCACCTCCTAAGGTAAACACATATCCTAAGGTAGACTTACGAAAATTCTTGTCAGACTAAAAACTTGAGTCTGTTTACCCCAAAGGTATTAGACTATTTACCTGATAAATCAAAATATAATTCTTAGTCCTTTTCAAATACTTAATTATATTCTTTACCGTAGTCCAATGCTCCTAGCATGAGTTATACTGATATCTGCTAACCATGCCAATGGCAAAGCAAATGTCAGGTCTAGTGCAAAGTATAGCATACATGAGACTTCCTACTGTTGAAGTATAAGGAACCGCTTTCATCTTCTCTATCTCATTAGGTGTTTTAAGACACTGATCCTTGGATAGAGTGATTCTATGCCTGAAATAGATAAACCCTTTCTTGAAATTATGCATGCTAAAACGAGTAAGGATATCATCGATATACTTTGCCTGTGATAAGCCCAACATCCGTTATTTTCGATCTCGCACAAACTTGATCCTAAGGATGTGACTGGCTTCTCCCAAGTCATTTATATCGAACTGTCCAAATAACCATACTTTAACCGTAGATAATGCCCCCACATTGGTTTCGATGAGCAAGTAATTGTCTACATAAAATACTAAAAAAATCACCACTTTCGTCACACTTCTTGTATACACAAGACTCATCTAGACTCTGATTAAAACTATAAGACTTAATGGCTTGATCAAATCGAGTGTTCTAATATCTCGATGCCTGCTTAAGTCCATAAATAGATCTTCTAAACTTACACAACATGTGTTTCTGGTCATTTGCAATGAATCCGTCTTGTTATATCATATAGATACATTCGTCAAGACTTTCGTTAAGAAAAGCTGTCTTGACATCCATTTGCCAGATTTTGTAATCGAAGTGAACAGTAATGGATAAGAGAATCTAGATAGACTTAAGCATGGCTATCAGCGAAAAGGTTTTCTCATAATCGATCCCTTCTTTCTGAGTGAACCCTTTAGCAATAATGCTAGCTTTGAAGGTTTTAACCTTCCCGCCTGCTTCTCTTTTCCTCTTGTAGATCCACTTACCTCTAATGGGTTTTATCCCTTCAATTGGTTCTACAAGTTTTCAGACCTAAATGGAATACATAGATTCCATTTCTGAATTCATATTTCTTTGCCAAAGATCTGCATCTTTGTCCTGAAGTGCTTCATTGTAGTTACAGGGCTCGGTATCTAGTTCTACTAGGATCATGTCAAAAGACTTTCTCAAGAATATATACCGATCAGGTTGATGAACAACCCACCCACTACGATGAGGCACTACCCGTGTCTGTGTACTAGCAGTAACACGCTATGCAGAATCTGAACTCTGTGCATCAGCACCCTATTCTTGATTTGCACCTGTCTTGATAATCCTTCCATTACGACGAGGCAATGGAATATCAATGACTTGTGGTTTCTCTTCTGTTCTACTGGTATTTCTTTTCAGTTCTTTCAAAATAATTTTTCTTTTGAGCCTGTGGTCCATAATATAATTTTCTTCCAAGAATCGGGTATTGGTGCTAACAATGACCTTATGATCCTTAGAATTATAAAATAGACCACCCTTCGTTCCCTTGGGATACCCCACAAAAAAACAGACTTCTGTCCTCGGTTCTAACTTACCCGCGTTCCATTTCAGCACATATGCTGGACACCCCCAAATCTGAATGTGTTTCAAACCAGGCTTACGCCTGGTCCATAATTTTGTGGGAGTAAAAGGTACCAAGTTCAGAATGTAAGCAGCTGTCTCTATAGCGGGTCCCCGAATCAAATCGGGTAAACTTGAATAACTCATCATGGACCTTACCATCTGCATAAGTGTTCTATTCTTTCTTTTTGTTACACCATTGTGCTGCGGAGTGCTAGGTGCTGTCAACTGGGATATAATTCTTTCTGATAACAGGTAATTCTTAAACTCTCCAAAGAGGTATTTTTACCATGGTCAGATCGTAGTGATTTGATACTTTTACCCAGATGCTTCTCCCCCTCTGTCTTGAATTCTTTGAATTTTTCAAAGCATTCAGACTTACGGTGCATCAGGAAAATCTATCCATACCTTGAGTAGTCATCAATAAAACTGACGAAGTACTTAAAGCCACCTCTAGCCAGAGTTATCATAGAACCACACACATCAGAATGAATCAACCCCAATGGTTCTTTAGCTCTATAGTCTTTGGCCAAAAGGAGCCTCTTGGTCATGTTACCCTTGAACCAAAATTCACAGATTAGAAGAGTCTCCACTTCCAATGAACTCAAAGGTCCATCTGCTATCAATTTGTTTATTTTTTTTAAATTAATATGATTCAAGCGTAAGTGCCAAATAAATATTTGGTTCACTAAAGAAGAAAACTTTCTCTTATATGGTAAATTAAATGTGTTATTCAATTTAGTCAGTTACAGTATAGGAGAGATTGAAGTAATAACATAAAGATCATCCACCAATGTACCAGAAGGGATAACCCATTTATTATCCTTAATAACCACAGAATTATTAAAATAAAAGAAATATCCATCTTTAACCAATCTAGAAATAAAAATTAAGTTCCTTTTAATAGAAGGTACATAAAAATAATCTCTCAATATTAATACCCTATCTCCACTAAAACTAGGAGTGACATCTCCTAATACAGCTGCTGTTACCTTTGTATTACTGCCAATATACAGGTAAATCTTCCCATCACTAAGTTGTCAAGTTTTCTAGAACCCCTGCAATAAATTACAGATATGATCAGTGGCTCTCGTATCTATACATCAGGTTTCGATAGATAACACTGGTAAACATGTTTCCACAACCAGTGAACAGAAATTACCCTATTTGTTCTGCCTTCTGAAAATACTAAACGTAGCTTTTTTCAGTGCCTTGTCTAGTTGTAATAAAAATATTTATTTTTCGGCTTTTTCACACCATTTCGTAACCCATTAACTACCCTGAAAATTGTCTCCCTATTTCTGAATCTTTTTCTTCTTCATGTCTTTCAGCCTAGAGGAAAAAAAATTTTCTGAAACAAACACATTTTTTGGTATTGAATGAATACCATTGGTAGTTAAAACTATAAACAAGTTACTTTTTCAGTCAACAAAACTTGATCCCGTAAGTTTGTTTTCTTTGAGTGTTGAAGCGAGTGGGTTGAAAGCCATTTTAATCATGAGAATAACATAATTAAAATATCGTTAATTATGATGAACAAAACTTTAGATTCATTTTAATTTGGTTTCCTGTACTATTTTAAAATTAATTCACCAGTAGCCTAGAATTTTATGAATGGCATGCTTCGATAGGAGGACGTCTGCTATCCATCGTTAGTCCAGACAGGTCAATTTCATTTAATTTTACTATCTAAAAAACTGACCCTACCAAGTAAAATCAAATAGTTGATATAGTTTCGATGTAGTATATAATAGTAATAATTCAGATGGAGAGAAAATTATTATATACAGCTAACAGTTAACTATCACGTAATCACAAATCAATCGCTTAGCAGTAAACCCTTCAGATGGAAAAGTGATCCACACTAACAATTATCTAGAATTATTCCTAAAGAAGGCTTGTACTGGTGATACCGCAATTAATCGTCCGATTGGGATGAAGGCCTTATTGCCAACACGCAGGATTTAATTGTGTCGCCTATAAACTGGTGATGGAGATCGGGATTTATCTGTAAATAAGTTTCTTCTCCTGCTGAGATTTTTAAAATATTTTTTAGGGTTATAAAAATTCGTTTAATTAAAATAAATTTGTTAATTTCAAAAATCACACGATCTGAAAGAATTAAATATCTTTCTGTGTACACAATTCCAAAGATTCTGATTTGCCAAACTATCTTTTTATATTTAAATGCGTAACAAATAAAATTTAATAAATGCACAGTTTTTCCTTCAACTTTTCAGTTAATGTATTGATTAAAAAGTATTTATTTATTTTATTTTTCGTTCTATATTTTTTTAAAAATAATAATTTATTTCGATTAAATATTTTTTTATTTAATTAATTCAAAATTTGAAATGAATTTCCATGTTTTTTCAAGATATTCGATTTTATAAAAAATCATCTTAAATATGATATTTTGTAAAAAATAAAATATCTAAAATTTTTTATTTAATTAAAATTAATTAATTAAAAATTTTAATTTTATTTTTCATTACAAAATATTTTAATTAAAATCGAATTTTTGAATTAATTAAATCAACAGGATAAATAAAACAGATATGCAATCATTCACTCAGTTCATATATATATAAACACGATATGCATATATCTTGATTTAATGATCGAATAGAAACTCTTGTGAGTTTTAAACTCCGGTTGAAGATAAGCTACATCAATCCTCTTTCAAGTCTGATTCATGTATTCCCATTGCATCAGGATTTCTTGATACACTTCGATATGTACCGATATATCATATCAGTATCAAAACACATCAGAATATGGATCAAAGACAGTCCCGAGCCAGCCAACCACTGTCGGCCACCAAGCACCGCCGCCAGTGCCGCCGCATTAGCCGCTTCCGGCGGCTTTTTCCGCCTCGTCCGAACTCTGTTTCTGACGCTTTCTATACCGAAAAAAACTCTCAAAAAGTAGTATTTTTTGTCAAAAAAATTACTCGAAAACTACCCAAAAAATAGGCTTCGATGGCAGCCGAAACACAAAAAACACTGCTGCCCCGTAACAGCACTGCGCCGCCAACTTCCAGAGGTTGTTCCGGCCTCATCCAAACTCCATTTTTGTCCCGTTTTTTTTTCAAATGCAGCTAACGAAATATACTTTATTTTTGTAACAAAATCTAATTCGAAAATAGCTTGGAAACTGCTGCAGCCGCCCACTAACGCCACCGCCCTATTCCGCTGCCCGTTTGGACTTATTTCGGTGGTCTTTTTGTGCCCACCTTTTTTTTGAAAAAATAGTTTAAATATCCATCTACATGATGCTTCAAAAAACGCCTCGAAAATAGTCCAAAAGTCATGAAAATATCCCCCAAACAGTGCCCTGTTGCGCCGCCACCGCCGCCAAAAAACTACCGTTGTTTTACACCTTTTTGTGCACTATTTGGCCCAATTTTTTTAGTGGTTTTTGAACAGTATTTTAAGGTATGTTTACTGCTATTTTACATATAAAAAATTGCTCAAAAAATAGTGCAAAAAATGACCCCCAAAATCATCAAAACCGTCGCCGAACTGCCGTCGGTGGTGGGCAATTTTCGTGATTTTTTCTTGTTGTTTTTTACTTGTTTTAGCATCTTTTTTTCATGCATAAATACTGTAAAAAACTCACCGAAAAAATCATTTAAAACCATTAAAAACTTACCGCAATTTGTGACCCATAATAACCTGAAACCACCGCCAATGCTACCGCCGTTCTTTATGTTCTTTGATATATTTAACATATTCTTAAATAATTTAAATAAATATTTTAAAAATAAAAATTAGTTATTACATTGATCCTATGTCCCAAAGGCTCACATTTATCTATCACGGTCAACTCCCGTAATTAAAAAATAATAATCATCATTCACACCATTCAATCAAACATGAAAAGTAAATAACGACCATAAAATCGGGATTAGAACGTTTGCAAAACAATAGTTAGAACAGTTCTAATACTACTTAGTCTCGATAATCGTAAACAAAAAACAAAACGACTTGATACCAATTATTAGAGGCAAGATTCCCAAAATCATTATTTTTGTAAACAATTTTTTGAAAAAAATTAACTTGATGGGCAAATGCCGAAACGGGCTCCAAATAAAACTTTTGATGACGAACAATCAAAATAAAATCTGTGCAACCGAAGCTAATTTTAGAAGAATGCCTTTCTACTGGTTGAATCTTCAATTACGATTTGAATTCGAGTTGAAGCTATTGTCAGATCTTCTACCGTATTTTTTTATGCGATTCTTGAATGTAAGGAGGGCTACAATCTATTAAGAATTCGTACCGGTAGAACTTGGATGGCTTTAGTCTTGAAAGACAAGTTATGAAACTCGTTTAGCCTACCCGCATATTTATAAGGCTACAGTAAGGACCTATGGAGTAATTATGAGTAAGACTTTTAGTAAAACACAGACACGTATAAGTGCTTTTCGCAATTAAGCAAACCTCATAGTGGTATCTGTAATTATGCAAAACTAGCAGTGGTCGTTTATGCAATTTTCATAAAATGTTGAATTACAGTTCACACCACTAACGAACAATAATTGCACTCGGACCTATAATCTCAAGATCTTCTTATATTGAGCTCCTATTATTAAATGCTTATTATTTCTCTCCACGTTAAGATTCCCGATACTCGTCAATTAAATTTAATTACTAACAATTTAATTTAATTGGGATCTTGTAATTCCTTAAGCCTTTTTCCGTAACTTATTTGATCGCCAGATAATTAAATTCACCTGCAAGGTTTGGCCCAGTCAAAATTTATAAGCTTCCTTAAGAGGGTATCGTCAATTCCGATCTTTCAGGATATGAATTTCGTTAATAATTAATATTCACCATATAAATAATACCGCTATCCAACTCACCGGGAATATACACCCATATAAGATCGCACCCTCTAATGAATGAAAATAACGAATATTAAATATACGTAAATCAATAATTATTTTAGGATTAAGAGCATAAGCACTATTCATAATAATCTTGGGGTGTGAATTAATTTAGATAATTAGTATAAAATTAATTACCCTAATGTGCCACAGTCAATACACACAAAGTGCACTAGCACAGAGAGTCGAAATAATAGACGATGCTATTATCTGTTTTCCATAACCAAGACAGGCTTGCTAAAATTCTGTGCTACAGTCGTACCGATGATATGTTTATTTCCATCTAAACTATGAACATAAACTTAAATTCTGCAAGATCCTAAAATTTGGTCTTCTGTGTGTAAGCTGTACTCTACACACCAAATTAAATACTGTACAGAATAAAGGATAACCATACATAACGTTTGAAAAAATGATATTGCATACATTACTCATAAAGATTCTTATAAAATAAAAAATTAATTTTATTAAAAATAAAATTAAATACTAAAAATATGATTTTCAGTATACCAACCCTAGTAGGGACAGGCCACTTGATGTCGATTCCAGCCTCTTCGAAATCATCTAATGCCTCGAGACAGGCCAAATCTTCCCATAGGCATTTGACTTCTTCATCTCCTCATCATCAGTATGGGGAGGGGTTTCCTTTTCATGGACAATGAAAATCTGCAAGTTGAAAGAATCATCATCTATTAATTCCTAAATAAGGTCATCAATCCACAACACCTCTTGCCGAATGGAAAATCTGTAATCAATTTTGGTTATGTTACGGAAACTACAAACTTGGTGGGATCATAACTTTCTAATTCTCCCTCGACAGCGTTCACATTCTGCTGATTGGCATGATTCGGTAGAGGGTTGGTAGTAACATTCGGCTTCTGAGTGGCAGTCGGTGGAGGAATCACCTTGTTATCTATCAAGTTCTGAATTTCATGCCAAAGCCTCATGCAATTGTTAGTCAGATGACCATGCCCCTGGTGAAAGGCGCAGTACTAGGTAGGATTGTACCGGGGTGGCAAAGGATTTGGAGGCGGGGTCAGCTCCAAAAGCTTTAGGAGACCCCTCTCAATCAAACAGCTCATGGTGGATGTCAAAGGCACAGTGAGTTGTGTGAAGGTTCTTGTTTGATTTCAGGGTGAATTTTGGGCAGCCGACTGAACAAATGGGCTTGCCTGATTTGGGTTAGGATTCAGCAAGTTCACTTCATAACTTCGGCTCACAGCATTGGTAGCATTATTTAGATTACCAGTATACGGTTTTTGGATCGTTTTCTCACTCGGTTCTCCTTTCTCAATATCCTAATACTGCAGAGCATCCTCTATCTGTACCCCGCATCGAAAACCTGCTCAAATGTCATCAACGGCTGCGTGATCAGATACTTACAAAACTGCGACTGCAAGTTCTTCACCACCATTCTTACTTGCTCATTCTCAGTGGGTCGGTTAGTCATCTTAGCTGCCTTAGCCCTCCATCGGGTCAGAACTTCAACAAAAGATTCTTTGGCCTCCTGCTGGGTGGTCTAAAGTTCCCGAGTGGTGACATCGAGCTGAACGTTGTAGTTGTACTGATTGAAAAATGCAGTAGCAATGTCCTCTAACGTCCTCGCCTTTGCAGCATCTAAAAATAGAAACCATTTATAGGCTTTTAACTGGTCACTGATACCCATTGGCGACAAAATTCCCACGCATATTCTCAAATGGATCCTCAGGTCCCTGGTCCCATCAAATTTCTCCATATCGGGCATTTTAAACTTCTCGAGCAACTTAGCATCAGGGTAAGCAGAGTCCTTCAACATCTAGCATGTAGTCCTCAACTCCTCGGGCTTTCCTCAAAATCTTCTCCAACTTGTCGATCTTATCAGACAAGATTGATTCCTTAGTGGCCAAGATTTTTGAGATTTCTGGTCGGACGGGCTGTACAACTACTGGATGGTCTCCCTTAGGTCCCACATTATCATCCCAAATGTTATCTATTACACCATCTTCGGGGTCATTCGGAACAACCACATTAGGGTTTGCAACCTGGGTCTGCAAAGCTTGGATTTGAGCCTAACAATGAGTTTGGACCCTGGCCTAATTCGTTATAGCGGTACTAACTCCTTTAAATGTCCATTACAACTCTAGAATTTCCCTCTTAGCCATGGTCAGTTTTGGATCTGTTGCAGCGAAAATAAAAAATTTTGAACCGACGCCGTGACTGTAAAAAACGACGTGTGCGTTTTTCATGAAAACAAAGAACGATATTAATCTTAATAGTATGAAACTTGTCGAAAAGCTTCAAGAAGTCCGGAATACATTGAAGATGACCTTGCAATCTTCCTACGTATGTCCCGGATGTACTGCGACGATCACGGTGTGTGGGCACCGATTCTGATCGAAGTCTTTTCTTTCCCTTGGTTTCCTCTCACACAAACACCTCCAGAAAGGCAAAATTAATTTCCAAAAGGAGGAGTGGGACGGCGGCTATGAAGGGATTAGGGTTAGGGTTTTATGCTCTCTTCATATATATAAGCCTTCTCTTAATATATATAAGAATATATTATAGTAAGTATCATATTCTCCTTTTCCAAAAAGATTATGAAGAAATATACACTTAACATTAATCAAACCCATCATCCCCTCAATAGGGCCGGCCACCTAGGGAGTAATCCCTAGGTGTGCCAAATTCTAAAACCGTCCTCCATCAATTCAATTTAATTCC
>JAULJZ010081046.1:0-12670 GCA_032270985.1 Heliamphora pulchella
CACTTTGGGATTAAGAGTTCGTGCAATACATGATAATACGGGATGTGGATCAATTCATATAGTCAGTATAGAATCGACCATCCCGTTGATCCCGCTTAATACACTCCAAGTGTACTAACACATGGAGCTCGAACATCTAATTTTCAAAATCTAAATTCGATCCATTCGACCTAGCCAAGACCAGTTACTATAACGATGTACTACAATCGTACCAATAGAATGTCCGGGTCTATTGTGATTGTGAGCCTACCTGTATAATCTGTCAGAACCTATGACCCGATCTTCCGTGCAGCACGCACCAAGTCAAATACTAGATAGAATATATGGACTATGCATTCATACATCACAAATACAATTACGAAATCATAAATGCAAAATCATCTCAAATGTTTTTCATTAAATTACGAGGGACCCAGAATAAAATACATAAAAAGCATGACTTTTTAGTATACATTCCCAACAGTGTAGGTTACGGACTAATGAGAACTTATACCGGCATAACCCATATATTTTAGTCTTGAGAGACAAAATATGATATATCAATGATATGAAACTGGTTCAGTCTACTCGCATATATATAAGGCTACAGCAGGGACCTGTGGAGTAATTATGAGTAAGACTTTCAATGGAACACAGATACCTACTAGCGATTTCTGTAATTATGGAAAGACGCAGTAATTTTTGTAATTTCCATAAAATACTGAATTACAGTTCACACCACTAAATAACTATAATTTCACTCTGACCCATAATCTCAAAACCATCTTGCATTGAGCTTCTGTTATTAAATGCTTACTATTTCTCCCCACGTTAAGATTTCTGATACCTACCAATCAAATTTAATTATCAAAAATTTAATTTAATCGGCATCTTGATATTCCTTAAACCCTTCTGCTTAACTATTTGATCGCCGAAAAATCAAATC
The DNA here is from genome assembly GCA_032270985.1 of Heliamphora pulchella. NCBI lineage: Eukaryota > Viridiplantae > Streptophyta > Magnoliopsida > Ericales > Sarraceniaceae > Heliamphora > Heliamphora pulchella. Next base: position 926 of record JAULJZ010081046.1, read on the forward strand.
CGCCTACAGGGTTTGGCTCGGTCAAATCTTATAAGCTTCCTTAAGAGGGTATTGTCAATCCTAATATTTCGGGACGTGAATTTCGTCAATAATTAATATTTATCATATAAATAATACTGCTATTCAACTCACCAGGAATATAGACCCATATAAGATCACACCCTCCAATGAATCAAAATAACAAATATTAAATATATGCAAATTAATAATTATTTCATGATTAAGAGAATAAGCACTATTCATAATAATTTTAGAGTGTGAATTAATTTATATAGTCAGTATAAAATTAATTATCCCAAATGTCCCGTTCAATACACATGAAGTATACTAGCCCAGAGAGTCAGAACAATAAACAACGCTATTATGTGTTCCCCGTAACCAAGACAAGCCTACCAAAACTCTGTGCTACAGTCGTACCGATGGTACGTCTATTTTTACCTAAACTGTGAACATAAAACTTATATTCTGCAACGACCTAAAATCTGATCTTCTGTATGTAAGCCGTACTCTACACAATAGATTAAAAACTATACAGAATATCGGACATATATGCATAATGTTGAAAAAGTGATACACATACATTACTCATAAAAATTTTTATAAAATAGAAAATTAATTTTATTAAAACAAAATTAAATACTAAAAATATGATTTTCAGTAAACTAACCCTAACACGTAGGAGTCGATCTTTGCATGTGAAGCATTGTAGTTTATAAGTATATATATCTCAAACTGTTTTCTTTTGAGGCTCGTGTAAGTCGTTATATAAAACTACTTTCAAACTATTTTTAAGGCTCACGTGAGTCAAATTATAAAATTATTTTTTTGGGCTCGGGAGAGTTGTAACATACATATTACTCTGATAGCATGTTTAGCTTTTATTTCATGCCTGTCTAGTTTTTGCTAAGCTTTGGCTCACACGTGGGATTTAAAAATATTTTTTAGCTGCATATAATCACGCAGGTTGATCCGGAGGAGCTGATTGGGGCGAAAGACTTGTAGTCTTCTTTGTTTCCTTTCTGAACCATGTACTATTTTACATGCTTTTGGTTTGGAACCGTTTGTTGTAAGTCGATTGGCGATTACATTTATTGCATGTATATTTTGTATCTTGAAAGTAAAACATCAGGTTGGGTGTTGCTTTTCAGTTTTGTATGGTTGTTTGTCGGTGTTTCACACGACCCGGGTGTCGAAGCGTGATAGAATGGTATCAGAGCTCTGAGTTCAAATACTTAAGAGCCATGAAAAGAGGGTACATCACCTTGTAAGGTTGATTACGTGTGCTTGATTATATGTGTTTAGATGTTTTGATAACATAAACGTGTTAGCGTATTAAACATGTAGATGTTGTGTATATGTGAGCATAGGGGTTGAACCTTAGGATTGATCAGTCTTGCCTTTGAACATTTGGATTAACAGATTTAGAAGTCAAGTTAGAAATGCATTTGGCTGACACGTTTTTTGGTAAGAAATCTAAGTAGGTTATCTAAATTGACGTGTCACTCTTGTCGATTCTTCTCGGTATAAGGGGCTTGTTTAGCATGATCTTGAATGGCTATGTGCTAGCATAATTATGTGTTTTATGTTAAGTGATAACATGATGCATGAAAGCTTATGTGGTTATGTTGCTTTCGTATAGACGGGATGTCTGCGCGGAGAGGACGAAACCGTGGTCGAGGCTGTGGTTTAGGCTAAGGGGATATGCCAATCCCTGATGCTAGGGATGCAAATGCTCTCCAAGGACCGATTGATGCGACAGAGTTGCTGCATGCGATGGTGGACTCTGTGGATGGTGTGTTGTGTTGAGACATTGATTGGTAAGATGTAATGTTGGGGTGAGTTGGTAGATCATATGTCCTGAGGCAGTTGGTTGTTGTGTAGAGTGCATGACCACGTTTGATTATATCCTGAAAATGGTTTGGCTGAACACCTCTCATGCCTTTGTCGATTGCGATCGACGGGGTTATTTTCTTTTGACCTTATTGCAAATTTCGGAGACAAAATTCCTTTAAGTGGTAGGGTTGTGAGACCCTGACCCATTTTCGTTTTTCAATGTTTTTCGATGCATAGTTTATCATTTTTATTGTTGCATCTTTATATGCATTTTATGCGTGTTTGGGTTTAAAAATGCATGTGGGGTTAATTCCTAAGCCGTTGGGTATTGTGGTGCGAAGTTCAAAAAAAAAATATTTTTCGGGCGAGCCTATAAATATCTAGGCTTAGATATTTTCAAAGATATTTTCTCTCCCAACTCTTTGAAACCCTCAAAATCTTTGCCTTCTCTCTAGTTTTCAGGGGGCCCAGGGCTTGATTTTTTGCTATCAAATAGCGGATCCTTAGTATCCTTGTTGTGGGCTACGCGTTCATTCGGACGAAATCTCATTTCGACGGGGTTCATTTATTGAGACGTCAAGTTTTTAACTCAACGAGATAGGATTCTAGACTCTCATGTCTTAAAGGGGTGCCACAAAAATCGTATGTGTTTTTACTATTTAAAAATGCATGAAAAGTTGGTTTATGTTTTAAAAAGTAGGGTTTTGGTTCCTAAATCATTTTTAGTGTTTTTCGTTGGACAAAAAGGGGTTTTGAGGCGTTTCTTTGGGTGTTTTGTTGTAGTTTTGGGCTTAGGTATGTCCGTGGGTATCGAAAGGGAGTTTGGTTCCTTTGATTTTGGGGTTGAAAGGGATGTTCATGTAGCTAGGGTTTGTTTCTGCCGTGGTTTAGTCAACTGGACTTAGTGGTTTAGTCGACTGGGTCAATAGTAGGGTGATCTAGTCGACTGGAGGTGAGGATCCAGTCAATTGCCATGGGTTTGGGTTTTTTCTTTTTTTTTCCAATAACTTTTCTGTCGAGTGAATTATGGGGTTCAACCGACTGATGTGCAGTTGGGGCTATTTTGTTGTTTTGATGGGTCATGTAGTGGTCTTGGGGGTTTATTTATGTTTTGTTATCATCCTCAGGGGTGACGTGGATTTGTTAATCGTGGTATTCAGGCATAGTTGGGTACGGGACGTATTTGGGTCTATGGTTCTTTCTAAAAAGGCGAGTTTTAGAAAAGATAGTGTTTTATGAAAACGTTTGTAAAAATTGAGTTTTTAGAGGTTTGGAGTTAGTCTTTGGGGTTGGGTTTCGTCTTGTTGTTTGTTGGTCGTCTGGGTTAGTGAATGACGACTTATGTGATGAGTTGTGTGGCATGTGAAGTCGTTATGTGAAATGTAGTGTTTGTACGTAATTTTATGTATTAAAACTCTAGTTTTATTTATGCATGTGTTGCGTGAGTTACGTGGGTTGCTTGTGTTGTGTATGTTAGCTCTAGTTAATAACGCATTAGATGGGACTGTGGTCCTTCGATGAAAGCCTGAGAAGATGATTGGGTGAATGTTAGCTCTGGTTAACAACACATTAGATGGGACTGCGGTCCTTCGATGAAAGCCCGAGAAGATAGTTGGGTGAATGTTAGCTCTGATTAACAATGTATTAGATGGGACTGCGATCTTTTGGTGAAAACCCGAGAAGGTATATTAGATGAGGTTGCGGTCCTTCGGTGGAAACCCAAGAGGTTGCATAGCCAGGATTGCATGTGAATCATGAAAACAGTTTTGAGGCTTGAAAGAGAGTCGAAAACTGCATAGTGACTTGCATGTGTTGCGTTGGGTGACTTGCATGTGTTGCGTTGTGTGGGTGGCATGTGTTGCGTTGTGTGGGTTGCAGGTGTTGTGGTGTGGCATGTGAATCATCGTGATTTTATAGAACTATTTTCAGGGCTCGTGCGAGTCAATGTATATATCTGTGTTGCATGTGGGGCTCGTGAGAGTCGAGGCTTATAGGAGTCGATCTTTGCATGTGAAGCATTGTAGTATATAAGTATATATATCTCAAACTATTTTCTTTTGAGGCTCGTTTAAGTCGTGATATAAAACTGTTTTCAAACTGTTTTTAGGCTCACGTGAGTTAAATTACAAAATCATTTTTTTTTGGGTCTCAGGAGAGTCGTAACATATATATTACTTTGCTAGCATATTTAGCTTTTATTTCATGTCTGTCTAGTTTCTGCTGAGTTTTGGCTCACAATTTGGGATTTAAAATTATTTTTCAGCTGCATACGATCACGCAGGTTGATCCGAAGGAGCTAGTTGGGGCGAAAGTCCTATAGTCTTTTTTGTTTCCTTTTTGAACCATGTACTGTTTTACATGCTTTTGATTTAGAATCGTATGTTGTAAGCCGGTTGGCGATTACATTTATTGCATGTATGTTTTGTATCTTGAGAGTAAAGCATCGGGTTGGGTGTTACTATTCAGTTTTGTATGGTTATTTGTAGGTGTTTCACGTGACCCGGGTGTCGGGGCGTGACAATGGTCTTCAGTAAATAACCCTAACATAGAGGGGATGTACCAGTGATCAAGATTGCATCAGCAAACAACTTGGTAGACCTTTTTACGAAAAGCTTACCTATCAAGACTTTTGATAATCACGTAGAGGGGATGGGGGATGAGTTATATGGCAGTATGACTTTGACTGTAAGTGAAAGATTCTAAGGAATATATACTAAAAGCAATACTTCTATATAATAAATTTTGGTATTTGTTTATTCATTAATAAAATTTATTATTTTAATTTTGATAAAAATTTATATGAGCAATATTTGTACTGCATTATAGTATTTTATTTTTCAAAGTTGATGATCTAGTGTGTATAGTTCGAGTTACACTCATAAGTTCATATTATTGGTTCTTGTAGAATATAAACTTATCGATTACAGTCTTAGATGAAATTAAACACACAATCTATAGGACTATAGCACAATATTTTGATAGGTCTGTCTTGATTATGGAAAATGTTATAGTTCAAATTCACTGTGCTAGTAGAATTTGGAGTGTATTAAATAAGATTTTCTTAGAATAATTATTTTATACTGGTTGTATAAAACAATTAATATTTCATAGTTATTATGAATATTTACGCTCTTATTCTTGAAATAATATAAATATATATTTAGTATTTTTTATTTTGATTAATAAAATAGTGAGATCTTTTATAAGTCAATAAATTCAGTGAATTGAATAATGACATTATGTGTATGTTGAATATTGCTCATAAATAAACTTATAAGTTTTGATTGTATCAAACCCTGTAGGTGGATTTTATATCTAACATATCAAATAAGATGATTAAAAAAATTTCAAGAAATTATAAGTGATGAATTAAATAAAATTCTCACTAATTTAATTTAATCGATGTGTATCTGTAATCTTAATATAGAGAGATAAATAAATATTTAATAACATGGAGCTCGAAACTATTTTTTGAGATAAGATCGGAAGTGCAATTATAATTTTTTAGTAGTATGAATTATAATTTATGGAATTAAAATTTTAATTCGAATTGAAATAGGTTTTTCTCATTAAATAAGGATCACAAATCTTATTTACTCATCAAATCCCTACTGTAGCCTGTTTGTAAGTAGTTAAACATCTCTGGCAGTTAAGGTTTTTTATTTCACTCGTGATATCACAATACAGCTGCAACTGAATAGTTTTGGTCACGAAATTTGGACCCCACCCTCCATTTGTGACAATGCATACGAGAACATGCAAAAGACTTGAGGATTAGTCCAGTCCCTGTTCGAGTGCTGAGACGAGATCAAAATAGAGAGATCTTGAAATTATAACCCTTGTTCCGCTATTTAAGTTTTAATTGGGTTCTCATTTTTTTAGTATAATTCGCATGCATTGTCATTGGTTTATGGGATTTCGTTTCCCAACGCTTCCAACTTCTTTTTTTTAAAAAGTGTTATGCATTAGCTTCAAGATGTTCTTGGGATCAGTGTGTGTGTGTTCTTGAAGATTAGTTCTTCAAAGTCTTCTTTTTCTTTCCCTTTGATCTTGGATCTTGGATCTTGGAATCAAAGCCATAAATAACTTGAAGGAGCTCTTAAATCTTGAAGTAAGAGGCATAGATTCATCATCCATCCATCCACTTTCAAGATTAAAGGTACGAATTTTTCTAAAATCTTGATTTATATGAGTATGTATGTGATGCGTAGTATTTATGCAGTCATAAAACATTTGTTTACTTTCAAAGTCTCTACTTGAATATTCAAAGATACTTGTATTGACTTGATCTATGTTTTCTTAAAAGTATGTTCATGATATTGGATTTATGTTTAACGTTTGAGAAAAAGTCTTTTGATGGAAGAAGAAAATGAAACTTTTTCAAAAAGATAAAAGATTGTGTTTGTTCTTCGATTGTTGTGTTGAGAAATTGCTTTTGGGTTGGTTATGCCATGTGAATAAGGATTGGGTACGAGATGTCCTTCGGTAGAAGCCTATAAACTTGCGCAAGATTCATTGCGCAAGAATGAATCTTGGTTAGTAGCCTTAATTGTTGGTTATCAATATATAGAAAATATGGGGCATACAACTAAAAACCTTCTTTTAAAAGAAAAGTTGTGTTGTTTTTGTGTTGAATTGATATGATGAGATCTATGGATCAAAAGTAATCTTCATAAGAAAGTGTCTTTGTGATAGAATTTTCATCGTTTTTGGTAGGATTGTATACTAAAAATCATGTTTTGAATTTTTGGTATTTGATTTGATTTTAATAAAATATTTTTTTTTCATTTAATGAGAATCTGTATGATTTTAATTATTTATTTAATGTTGTCCATAGATATCTTTTATTCTATATTGTCGTTAATCTGGTGTATAGAGTTTGGCTTACACACAGAAGACTAGATAATTGGTTATTATAAAATATAAATTTTTGGTTCACAGTCTTAGATGGAATTGGACACACAATCGGTGCAGCTGTAACACAATATTTTAGTAGATCTGTCGTGATTATGGGGAACGATAATAGTCTTGACTATTGTTCCGACTCATTGTGCTTGTACACTTTGTATGTATTGAATAAGATCATATTATGGGTAATTAATTTTATACTGAGTATATAAATTAATTTATACCCAATTATTATTATGAGTGCTTATACTCTTAATCTCAAAATAATTATTAGATACGTATATTTAATATTCGTTATTTGATTCATTAGAAGGTGTAATCTTTTACGGGTCAATAATCTCGGTGAATTGAAAAATGGTATTAATTATATAGTGGATATAAATTATTGATGGAATCCACGTCCCGAATAGGAATTGATAATACCCCACTTAAGGAAGTTTATAAGTTTTGATCGTGCCAAACCCTACTCGTGAATTTTGTAATTTGGTATATCAAATAAGTTAAGCAAAAGACCTTAAGAAATTATTGAATAGGTCAATTAAATAAAATTGTCAATAATTTCATTTAATCGACGGGTATTTATAATCTTAACATGGAGGAGAATAATGAGCGTTTATTAATAAGAGCTTGAATAATTGACTTTGAAAATAATTCCAGGAGTGCAATTACGATTCTTTAGTGATATAAATTGTAATTTATGTTTTTAAAAAATTGCTTCTAGATTGAAGTAGATTTTTCTAATTACATTCGAAGCCCGTGTCTTATTTGTTTGTAAGGACTCGGTCCTTTTTTATTTTGAGAATTTATTTAAAACTTATTTTGAGACCTCCGGTGGACTTAGAAGAAGTGCTAATTTGGAGAGAAAATTAAAAATTTACTCATGTAATGATGGATGTCGAGTACCCTAGGTTTAATAGTGCACGGGAACATCGTTGTGAGGTGTTTGATTTATGTTTCGGTTCAGTTTTAGCATTTTTTGTTCAAAGTGTTATGTTCAAAGTGTTCAAAGTGTTCTTTTTTGTTATATGTATGTCTCTATTAGTTGAGTTCTGCTTTAATGTCGTAGAACCGCATGTTTATGTATACGTGTTATGCATGCGAGATTGTAGTTTCGTTTCTGTCCCAACGTTGACCACTCGAGCGGTGGGTGTGCGCTCGAGCGGGCTGGTGGCAGAGTGTGGGCCGGTGAGGTAACCGCTCGAGCGGTGGTGTGGCAGAGATGTATGTCGATAGGGGTCCACTCGAGCGGGGCTTGAGCGCTCGAGCGGTGGAGGCCTAGCATGAAAATTTATAAAGCCCACAAAATATCTTTTGAGTCACAAAATATCTTTTCCAAGCCTATCTCTTCTCTCTCTTCTCTTCTCTACCTTCTCTCTAGCTTTTGGGAGGGCCCAGGCTTAGTTTTTCGTGGTTAGATAATAGATCCCTGTTATTCGTTCCGAGAGCTTTGTGTTCATCCAGTTGAAATCTCGTTTCGACAAAGTTTGGTTTTCGAGGCGTCGAGCTTTTGGCTCTTAGGGTAGGATCCTAAACTATGTTGTCTTTAAAGGGGCTACGTGCAGTTGTATACGTTTTTACCAGTTAAAAATGCTTTAAATGCTATGTTTTATGTATAAACTATATTGTGTTTGGATAAAAAAGCATATTTTTGCACTTTTCTTGGTTTAATACATGTTGTGAGGAGAGGAACCTTTGGGGTTAGACTCGCAGTGTTGTGTGGGTTTGGTGAGAGGAACCATTTGGGTTGGACTCACGCGGATATGATTTAGATGTGGAAATGAAAAAGGATCGAGTAGAGATCTTCAGATCTAGCAAGTTTGGGCACGAGTTGCTCCATGGTGAAAGACCAAAATACTGTGCAAAATGGGTGTCTCTGCACGTCGGCTAGTGAACCGGGAAAGGAAGCAGGTCGTGTCGAAAGTATAAGGCGTCCAGTTACTTCACGGGCCCGTGTGGCCGAGTGGTAGTAATGTGACGGGATCTATATGCCCGTCCAGTGACGGTGCCTTATTTTAGACCACGAGTTGGTAGGATCACATGAATGTGATCGTGTGTGTGCGTGCGTGTGTGCGCGTTGGTTAACTGGAGTTTTCAAATGGAAAATCGTTTTGAGGTTTGTGTTGGCCTGCTGGAAAATTGGTGATTTTCACAACGAAAAATCTTTGAGGCTCATGTAATTGAGTTAACTTTTTCCTATATGATTGCATATCCTGCTTTATGGCTTTATAGCCTGTTTCTATTGAGTTTTGGCTCACGTAGTGGGATTTGTCAAACCTTTTTCATGGACTGATGTTGATGCTCTTAAGGCGTAGATCTTGTGGTACCCGTGGTGACGGATGATGAAAGACTGTATTTAGTTTTCTTATTTTGTACGCCATAAGGCGATATATTGTATACATGTTGGAACTGTATGTCTTCTGTTTATGAGAGATAAACCTTGGGTTTCCTTTTTCTTTTAGTTACAAAGGCTGTATTTGATTGTGAAAAATCCTATTTTTATGAAATTGGTGTTTTGTGGATGTTTCACGTAACCCTAGATTTTGGGGCGTGACAACTTGGTATCAGAGCTCTGAGTTTGAATACCTAAGAGCCATGGAAAGAGAGTGCATCACCTGGAGAGGATGATTACGTATGCTTGCTTGCATGTGTCTAAGTGGTTTTTTTTTGGACATGCCGATAGCTTGTTAAGCGTGATAGTTGGTGTATTTGTAAATATGGAGGTTGAACTTGAGGACTGATTAGTCTTGCCTTAGGGCGTTTGGATTAACGAATTTGAAAGCCAAGTTAAAAACGCGTTTGGCCGACGTGTTTTGTAGTAAGGAATCTGAATAGGTTACCCAAGTTGACGCGTCCGTCTTGTTAGTTCTCCTCAGCATGTGGGGTGTGCTTACATAATCTTACGTGGCTATGTGTTTAGCATGATTATGTATGCCATGTTTATGTTAGTAATAACATGTTGCATGAGAGTTTATTCTATTATATTGCCTCTATAGAATTATGTCCGTGCGGGGAGGACGGGGACGGGGTCGTGGTCAAGGTCATGCATATGGTCAGGTTCCAAAATAAGGGGACGTTCATGCCCCGCTGGAACAGGTGGGTGGTGCTGACATCGTACAAGAAATGTTGGCTACCATGAAAGCGATGGCTGAGACAGCAAGGGCTGAAGTAAGGGCTCCTGAGCTAAGGGCCTCTACGGTAATGAGGGAATTCCAGCGTTTGGATCCACCAACCTTTTCTGGGAAGCCAGACCCCAAAGCTGCTACCGAATGGTTGGAGGTAACCATGACAATCTTTGATACCTTAGAAATCAAGGAGGATGTTTTGTGTGTAAAGTTGGCAGCGTTCTAACTTCGGGAGGATGCAAGGGAGTGGTGGAAGTTTGCTAAAACAACAGTAGATGGCACATGCGCCACTTTTACTAGGGCCTTTTTGAAGAAGTATTTCCTGAGTTCTTCAAGAGATACATACCGAGAGGAGTTCCTTTCTCTTGTTCAGGGGAACCATACTGTGGTCCAGTATGAGGCCAAGTTCGCGAATCTGTCACGATTTGCAGCTGAGATGGTATCAACAGAGGAGTTGCACACAAAAAGATTTGAAAGGGGTCTTCGACCTACCATCAAGGTTAGAATTGCAGCGCTGGGCTTGTGTGTTTACATTGAGATGGTGGAAGCCGCTATCCGAGTAGAAAACTCGCTGGCAGAGAGCCGCAGAGTTAGAGAGAGTAGGAGTCAGCAGGGCGGTGGGGACACACAGTTCCAAGGGCACGGGAAGAAGCGCCAGTGGTCATCTGGACCGAGTTTCCATTCTGTGGGATCGTATCAGTCACAGTTTTCTACACTCGCACCTCAAGTGGCCTCTACAAGAGGGCTGAGACAAAGAGAGTTCACTTGTTATCATTGCAAACAGCTAGGGCATCGTTCATCTGAGAGCTCGCAGAGGGGCCAAGTTTAGAGTTCAACTATGTTCCATCACAGTCGCAATCACAGGGGAGAAAGCCACCAGTATGTTATGGGTGCGGTCAGTCGGGGCACTCACAAGTACTATCCTCGAGGAGGGAGTGTTCAGAGTGCGACGGGAGCACCAGTTGTTCTGCCCGGACAGGGATGGCAGACGTATCAGCAGCCTAAGGCACAGATGTCTAGGTTTGTAGAGGGAGATTGTAGACACCCCAATTTGATCTCGCCTAATCTTAGGTGAATTCGATGATGAAAACAGGTGGAATAGTGCCTCAATATGATTCTCGGGAAGTGATCCAAGCTCGATATTTGAACCCAGAATCTTCAAACCAATGAAATTTTGATGAACCATCGAAACTTGTTGCCCAAGTAAGGCGACCACCAACTTGTATTGTGGCGACCGCCATAGAACTTCGTAGAAATTCTAGCCAAAAATGGCGACCGCCACCTTTCATCATGGAGACCGCCAACTCTCATCATGGAGACCGCCATAGAACCTTGTGGAACCTTTCAAAAAAATGGCGACCGCCAACTCCAAATAGCCTGACGTGTCCCAAAACGTGGCAACATTTCATTGGTTGAAGAATTCTATAAGAACCGTACCCCAGCGTAAGTTTTCAGTACGAATTTTGAGTGAGAGCGACTTTACCGATATACCGAGCGATCCTGAGCCCCGACGTCAAAACCCTACCGAACCTCCGACCAGCATTAAAGTTTTGCTTAGATCACGACCCGAGGATTGACCCATTGGAGCACATTCCCGACTTGAGGATTCCATAATTCAGGTACCTTGTTTGGATCCCTGGTTCTGCTAGCCATATTCTCTCTCTTTTGGGGTGATCGGGTTACATTTAATTTCAGTTCAAGTACTCCTTCTTGTTTATACAGTTAATCTTGTCCTTATTTAATTGCTTTCATTTAGTTTAATCCTTTAATTTGTTGCTTAATTAACACATTCACACCAAACATATTGTCGTTTTCTTTAATATATGCATCAAACTAGTGCTAATATAATTAAAAGATACGACAAAACAATGTCGACATTGTT
>JAULJZ010081067.1:0-12669 GCA_032270985.1 Heliamphora pulchella
TGTGTGTAAGCCGTACTCTACACACCAGATTAAATACTATACAGAATATTGGACATCCATACATAACAAAGAAATGAAGGTTTGTACTGGCGATACTGCAATTAATCATGTCCGAGGGAGAGGAAGGCTTTACTGCCAACACGTAGAATTAATTACGTTATCTACAAACTAGTGATGGAGACTGCGGGATTTATCTGTAAATAAATTTCCTCTCCTACTTAGATTTTTTAAATTTTTTTGTGGGTTATAAAAATCCGTTTAATTAAGATAAATTTATTAATTTCGAAAACTAATTTTGAAAATCACACGATCCAAAAGATTCTAAAACATCTTTCTGTGTACACGATATAAAAAATTTCGATTTGTCAAACCATCATTTCATCTTTTAAAGCGTAACAAATAAAATAACCGATGAATGCACAGTTTTTTTTTTAGCTTTACAGCTAAGGTAGTGATTAAAGGTATTCAAAATATTTATTTTTACGTTACACGTTTTTCTAAAATAATAATTTATTAAGATTAAATATTTTTCATTTAATTAAAAAAACTTAATTTTATTTTCCTTTACAAAATTTTAATTAAAATCGAATTTTTCAAATTAATTAAATTAACAAAAATATATAAAATAGATATACATCATCCACATAGTTTAAAAGAATATAAATACAACATATATATATATATATATTGTTCAAAGATAAGTGTTCAAAGATAAGTTGTAATCTTTCAATCATTTTCTGAATCAACTTCCGGCATTCAAGTTGTATTAGAATTTCTCGATATTCAGTGTTATACATATACAATACTCCCGAGCCTCAAAAACATCAGAAAATTCTAGCTAAAACAGCCCCGAACCAGCACCACCGCTGGACCACCGGCGCGCCCACGAGCCGCCGGTTCAGGCGGCTTTTGCCGCCTCTCCCGAACACCATTCTTGACACCGTTTTTCTAAAAAATAGCTCTCGAAAAATACTACTTTTCTGTAAAAACCCCGGTGTGAAAAAAGCTCAAAAAAAAGCTTTCAATGGTCGCAAAAAATAACACCGCCGCACCCCTACGCCGTCGCCCGTTTGGACTTTTCCCGTGGTGGTTTTGGTATCCGCTTCTTCCTGTTTTTAGCACTGATATCACAACATATTTTCTTGAAGAACGCCTTCAAAACAGTCTCGAAAAAGCACGAAAACACCCCTAAAACAGCCCGGTGTCGCCGCCTATTTGCTGCTTGTTTACCGCCTATTTTTCACCCCTTTTTTTCGTTGTTTTTGGACTTTTTTCCAGCACTGTTTATTGTTATTTTATGCTTAAAAAAATTGCTCAAAACTAATCTCAAAAATGTCGCAATAACTATCAAAAAATAGCCCGAACCACCGCCGAAAACTGGTACCGCCGGTGCTATTTTTCTACTAGTTTTTTGCTTGTTTTTGAACTATTTTGTTGCTGTTTTTTAATACAAAAAATCTACAAAAAACTTACCAAAAAGATCTATTTCAAAATTGTTGAAAAACCACCACGATCTGTGGCCCGAAACACCCAAAATCACCGCCGATGCCGCCCATTATGCCTCTACCTGTGCTTCGTATTCGGGGATATTCAAACCTGTTCTTGAATATTTAAAAATATCTAAAATAATAAGAAAATATTTTACATCAAAAATTTATGTCCCGAAAGCTTATATTCGAAGTAAAAAAGCTTAAACTATCATGATCAATCCTCATGATTAAAAAAATAAATAATTATCATCCACACATTTAATCGAGCATGAAAATAATGACGATCATAAAATCGGGATTAGAATACTTACAAAACAAAGTTAGCACAATTCTAAATTTACTCGGCCCCTCGATTAACCATATTTATTAATCAAAACGGTTTTAATACCAACTGTTGGAGGCAAATTGTCAAGATCATTGATTTGTAAATAATTTTTTTAAAAATAAAAATTAGACGGGCAATCGTCAAAACAAGCTCCAGATAAAATTTTTTTGATGTCGAACGATCAAAAATAAAATACGTGCCACTGTAGTTAATTCAGATGACTACTTTTTGATCGTTTCTCTAATTATGAATCTTGATTTTTTGAGTTGAAGCTCCAGTCAGACCTTCTATTATATTTCCGATGTGATTCCTAAAGGTAGTGTGGGCTACGATCCTTCAAGAACTGAAACCGGCAGAACCTGGACAACCTTAGTCTTGAAGGACAACTTATGATTTTGGTTCAGCCTACTCGCATATTTATAGGACTATAGCAGGGACCTATTGAATAATTATGACATTGACTTCCAGTGTAACCTAGATCCCTATCTAGCGATTTTGGCAAATATGCAAATCTCTCAGCAGTTACTGTAATTACAAAAATCTTGTAGTAGTTTCAGCAATTTTCATAACACCCTAAATTACAGTTCACCCTCCTAAAGAACTATAACTGCACTTTTAGCCATAATCTCAAGACCAATTTGCATTGAGCTCCCGTTATTAAATGCTTAACTCATCTCTTCACGTTAAGATGCTCAATATCTGCTAAATAAATTTAATTACTAATAATTTAATTTAATTAGCACCTTTAAAATTCTTTAAGCCCTTCTACTTAATTTATTTGACCGCCAAATAACCAAATCCACTTACAGGGTCTGACCCGGTCAAAACTTATAAGCTTCCTTAAGGAGGTATCGTCAATCTCGAACAATCGGGACGTGGATTCTATCAATAATTAATATTCACCATATAATTAATACCGTTATCCAACTCACCAGGACTATAAACCCACAAAAGATTGCACCCTCTAATGAATCAAAACAACGATTATTAAATATACGCAAATAATAATTATTTTGGCATTAAGAGCATAAGCACTTATAATAACCTTGGAGTGTGAATTAATTTATATAGTCAGTATAAAATTAATTACCCCAATGTGATCCTGTTCAATACACACAAAGTACACTAGCACAGCGAGTTGGAACAATAGACGACGCTATTATCTGTTCCTCGTAATCAAGACAGACCTACTAAAATTCCGGACTACAGTTGTACCGATGGTTTGTCAATTTCCATATAAATTGTGAAACAAACTTATATTCTGCAAGAACCTATAATCTGGTATTCTGTGTACAAGCCGTACTCTACACACCAGATTAAATACTATATAAAATAAAGGACAACCATGTATAACATTAAAGAAATGATATTGCATACATTGCTCATTAAGATTCTCATAAAATGAAAAAATAATTTTATTAAAATTAAAATTAATTATTAAAACCAAAATAAATCTATGATTTTTAGTATACAACCCTGACAGGGGGTGCATCTCTTGGAGGGAGGAGGTGCGACAGGAATGCTGGAGCACTTCGACTCTATCATGTACACCTCCTTCGTCACTGGCTCGACAACACGGGATGAAGAGGTTCATCCTTTCAGACATCTTTGAGGAGCGCGACATCCTGCTTCGTCACCATGGACAACACCTATCGGCTGCGAACTTCCCGATATGTCTGGACTTTGCAT
Source organism: Heliamphora pulchella (assembly GCA_032270985.1). Taxonomy (NCBI): domain Eukaryota; kingdom Viridiplantae; phylum Streptophyta; class Magnoliopsida; order Ericales; family Sarraceniaceae; genus Heliamphora; species Heliamphora pulchella. The sequence goes on from JAULJZ010081067.1 coordinate 3,505, forward strand.
ATTGCTTCTTTTGATTCATCATGATAAACTCGTAGGGTTAGAGGCATTAAATTGAATCGACTTGGATTATTAAATTTGGTTAACTTATATTAAGATTGAGTTAAATTGAGTTAAATAATCTAGAATTAGAATTAAATTGTTCTTAGTAATGTTTTTAAGATTGAAATCGAGTTGACCTGAGTTGGATTAAATTCGAATGTATTGAGTTTGAATGTTTTTAAAAATTGAGCATGCTTAGATTGAGTATTGAGCTTTGATCTTTGCACCAAATTGAATTGGGTTGAATTGTGCCTGAATTGGGAGTAAAATTGAAATTGAAATTGAAATAGAATTGAACTCTGAATTGAGACCATATTGATTTGGAGTTGAGGTTGAGGTTGTGGTTGAACTTGAATTTGAGGCAATGTAGTTGAACTGGTTGAATCGAATATCATGAAATTGGGTTTTGGAATTAAAAATTCGAATTGGCTTGGATTGGGATCAATCTTTTGGATTGAAGTTGAATTTGAAATGGATTGAATTGAATTTTGGACTGAACCTGGATCGAATTGTGTTTGAAAAAGAAGAAAAAATGAATCGTATTGATTTCGTATTAAAATTGAGTCAATTTGACTTTTGAGTTTGAATTGATCATGTAAAAATTGAGTTGGGATGTGGGATAAATGGGAAATGAATAAAGATTTGAATGAGATTGAATTCGGGATTGAAATGGGTTAGGTTTGAATTGTTCATTAAAATTGCGTTCATTTTGGGCATGAAGTTAAATGAAACAAAATTGGAGTTTACATTTGAATTTAAACAGTGTAGTTACTGGTGTGGGAGTAATGGTTGTCGTTTGAACGATTTAGAAAACTTTTGAATTGCCTTTTCATTGAATGTTTAGATTATCTCATGTAACATTTATTAGATTCAAAGTGTGGTGAATGTCGATTGTGTGATTTTAAATTCATGGGTGTGAAGAAGAAATTTCAATTTTGGGGGGAGTTTGGATAAAAAAAAAGTGATATATGTGTTTTAGACGCGTTTGGGTTGAAACTTTTTTGTAAAATTTACTGAACCTATTCATGTTGGGGGGGAGTGGGGAGGGGTTCACAAAAAATTATGGATCGAATGTTTACGTTTCTCTCACATCTGTTTTTATTTTAATTATATAGTTGCATATTCTGGCTTTGAATTTGTCGTTGATCTTATTTGCTGATTCATTATTTTTGTTTCGTTTTAGGGGAGTATCCGTATCCATGGCTGTAGGGGTTCCTCTCATGTGCTGGAGTGGTACACTACCCTCCTACAGAGGAGCCGAGAGATAGTCGACTGAGTTGGATTCACCCGGTTCGTTACCACACTAGAGGAGACCAGCAATGACCGGGTCTAGCTCACGACATTGGATGAGAGGTGGTGGGATACCACCAACATCTTCCACCACGCCACGTTCGAGGAGACACTCACTCCCCTGGACGTCGTACTTATTACTAGGATTCGGGTAGATAGCGACCAGATCCCGTACGACCCCGACATCAGTCGAAGCCCCAAGTCTCTTACTTTCTTCCTTGAGCAGGTGCCCCCAGCGATCGACGATGTGGGGAGCATCCGTTACAATTGGCTGAGGACCACATTCAGAGATTTCATTTGCTTAGAGCCCCGCTACTTCGAATAGGCAGCTCGTGCCTTTATTCTCTATATGTTCGGGATATCTCTATTCCCGAACTTAGAAATAGAGTGCACTCCCACTACCTCGCGGCAATGGTGGTGGTGGACGATATTAGTGTATATGACTAGGGGGAGCCACCTTGGCTACCCTCTATGGTTATATTAGTACCTCCACTCGGACCTCTGACTGGAGCACAAGAGGTTATTGGCGCATCTGGGAGGTATATCTCTGCTTCCTCTCCTGCTTTCCTTCCCATTTCCATTCCTACATACTTTATATGTCGTACTGATGCCTTTCTTAATTTCCTACAGCTTTGGGCCTACGAGTTCCTTGGCATGCGCTCGCCGTTGAACTCGTGCAAGGATCCTTTAGTGATCCCTTGGGCACTTCGATGGGGCAGGAGGTATCGAGGCACGAAGCCCGGTGGGAAGGATCTAGATGGTGACCGGTACTTTTTGGATACCTTTATATATAGCTGATCGAGGGGATGATTTCCTGCCTTCTTTTCTTGACCTTACTTCTGTTTCTTTTGTATGCACTACTTTCTGATGCTGTTTCTTGCTTTATAGGTCTGTTGGGATATTTGGGTTGGCATAGAGTAGCGAGCTGGTGCCGACCTAATGTGGAGTCGGGAGGTTAGCCAGACCTGTGTTTTTCTAGAGGGGCTATTTTGTAAAGAGTGGTACCTCAACGAGCGTGTGGTTCGTCAGCCCTTGGGATACGAGCATTTTTGTATCTTGAAGGCTCCTCTGACTAGGATGCGTCAGAATGGTGCCTTCTGTACGACTGAGATCACCTACGCTATGGTGGGGTTAAATGCTGTGACGCTGCTCGAGGATGAGGATCGTGATTATGCGATCTTCGCCCGAGTGAGGCTCATATCTGATATGGGGGCTTGTGCTGTAGTGCAGGGGCCTCCTTCTGCTGCCCCCAGCTTGTTAGAGCAGCTTATCCTAAGCTGTCCAAGACTGTGGACAAGTTTGTGGATGGGGTTCTCTAGCAGATCGAGATCCCCCGTTCACCGGTGTTGGAGATGCACCTTCCTCCCGGCATAGAGTAGGTATAATATCCCTTTTTCTCTTTTCTTTTACTGCTTTTCGTTCTGCTTCTTCTCAGTTGTACTGATGCATTTCCATTCTTTCTGATAGCTTCTTAGAGAGTGGGGTGAATAGTGCCTCCAGGTCATCACAAGGATGATGGTGCTAATCCGTCGAATAGATAGCACCCTCCAATCTCACAAGATCCAGCTCCCTATTGCTCCTCTTGGTGGTCCTGCTATGGCCTGTGTTCTACCTTTTCTTCTTTCTTTCTGTAGTTTTATTCTTATCCATATATCGTCTCCTGATATCATCCTTGCAGCTTACCCAGGGTAGACGCCCAAGTACTCGTGGTGGCCGTGTGATGCCAACTACATCTTCTGGTCGTACTTTAGCCTCAGCTTCTTCATCTAGAGCTCGAACTCTTAGCGTTGTTCTCACAGTTGTGACATGAATTACTTGTCTTGTGTGTCTATTTTCATGTTGCGAGTTATTTACAGGTTCTTGGTAAGGAACTAAGCATGTTAACAAAGAGGAGAGGTGCTGTGAAAAATTTTGCAGAAAAAAGGTTGCGACCATGAGGAAAAACCTCGTGGCTGTGACATTCAAATGTTGCGGCTTGAACAAAAGCAACAAAAAGTTTGTGTCCTGAAAGAATGGAGTTCACGGCCGTGAACATTGGTTGTGGTCGTGACAAATAGATATGATGGACCGTGAAGAAAAGGCGATGAACACGACAAAGCCTTTTGGGGCATAAAACAAAGCTGATTCTATGGTCCCCCTCATTTTGGCTCTAAAAACCGAGACCCTCTGGTCCATACCCTTTGCCTGAGATATTCTTCATTCTCTTTGCTTCTCTATGGTTCATTCTTTCAACAACTCTTTTTCGTCATGGATGGACGAGTTCTCCTTGGTTAAGTGCAAGAACTTCATTAACTTTGGGTTGGATGCGCTATTCTTTTTGAGGACATAAGGATTGATTGGCATCTTCTAAAAGGGGCTACCTGCGGGCATATGTTTTCATGGGAGATGGAGCACCGAATATCTATTATTTTTAGAAAAATGATCTTTTCTCTTTAAAATAGAAAATTCAAGATATCTGAACACGTTTTAAAACAAAATTGAGTCGCCACTTGATTTTTGAGAAAAACCAAGAAAAACAAAAAGAATGTTGCGGGTCTTTTAAAAGCATAACTAGAGAAAAAGAGAGTTCGAGGGCAAAGGTATGAAAAGGAAAGGTGTTAGGCACCCTTTTTACTCAACCGTGAGGTTGGCTTCTACTTTGTCAATGTTAGTTCTTGTTGTAAACTTTTTAAATGTAACATATATAGAATGAGAGGATAAATAGAGTTCACAGAAAAGCAAGCAAAGAAACAAAATCCTAACTATGATCCTAGGGTCATGCAACTTGGTTATTATTTCTAGATATACCATACGTATCATTTGAGCAAAGGAAAGTGAAAAACATGCAAAGAAAAGCTAAATCAAACAAATAAAGCCTAAAGGTCATGAAATAATGTTTCTGCCTCTAACATGTAAAGAACTCACTGCCGTAACAAACTATGTTGCAGCCGTGACAAAATAAGTCTCTAAACATGCGGCAGTGACAAAAATAGGGTTACTGCTAGAAATTGGGATGAAAAATGTTACGGCCGTGACAACTTAAAGTTGCGGCCAAGGTATTTTGGGGGTCCAGAAAGGGTATAGCCACATTCAGGACATAGACCATAACCCATTTATTCTAGGCTAGATCTACCATCATCCATTCTCTACAGAAGTAATATCTCTAAAAGAGAATGCATATGATATCTAAATGAGCAACAGAGTACTTAAAACATATTTTTTATGTCACTGGCCTCACAAAACCACACGACTGTAGTAAAAGGATATGACAGCTGTGACAAAATAGGAAGGAAAAAATGCGGTCGTTGGAAAATAAGTGCTGGTTGTTACTGTATGTTTGAGAAAACACACAGCCGTGACATCAAATGGTCGCGGCCACCATGTTTTTAAATCTACAAAACATATATAAATGGGGTGTACAAAATGGAGACCATGACTCATTTAATCTAGGCCAGATCTACCATCCATTTTCCAATAAGAACACGGATTATGATACTGACTATGCAAAATAAACTAAAGTAAGGAAAAGATTTAAGAATAGGAAGATAACGGAAAGCTTTAAGGACAATTTCTATGCTTTTGGCCTTATAAAAACATCACAGCCGTGACAATCATGATATTGCGGCAGTGAGAAAAGATGGCTAAAAAGTGTCGGCCAAGTGTAAAAAGGTGATGGCTGCTACCTTTTTGCTTTTGTACAGTGCCGACAACTACCTTTATTGCAATGAAGAGGACAACCGTGACTTTTAAAAGTTGCGGCTTAGTTTAGGGTTTCAAAAAAAGTTACCACCGTGACAAAGGAAGTCACAGCCTGCGCTAGGGTTTTCAAAAAGGTCGCGGCTGTGAGAGCAAGGACACGGGTTGTCGTAGGTTTTTCAAAAATGTAGCGGCCGTGAGGATAGAAATGTCACGACCTGAAGGTTATTGGTGATTTTGTTGGGTTTTGAGCCAAATTCCTGGTTTTTCTTGCTAGGGAGCATCTTTGAGCATAATTCTCAAATTTTCGTAATTAGAACACATTCGAGATCGGTGCCTAAGAATCAGCTTGGTTAAATTGGAGTGTCTACAATTGCCCCTATTTAATAGAGCTTGCAATAACTCGTGGCGTAAGTAATGTCAAAACTCTAGAGAGAAACTAATTGGACAAGCTGCCAATCTTAGGCACAAAAGAAATGTGTAGAAAAGCATGGTCGAACCCGAATTTTCATTGAGCTTCCTACGTACCCCCTGTGCAAGGGATCAGATCGGTCGTAGTTTGTAGAGCAATGCATATGATGTAAACAGGCTAGTCATGATGCATGGCAGATATAACAGGTACAATGCAAACATGTAAAACTTAAGGTCATAACATGGACTGAAGAATCATCAATGATCAGTTTTAGGTCATAAATAGGACCGAAGAGTCAATTTAGGGTCATGAGGAAGACCAAAGGTGCTGGAGGCATTTTTAGGTCATCCAAGGACCGGTGAGATGAATATTAGTTTTAGGTTATAAAAGGACCGAAGGGGGTAAATATCAGTTTTAGGTCATGAAAGGACCAAAGGGTTTGTTTAAGGTTATGAGGAGGACCGATCTTTTTAAGGGCAATTTTAGGTTGTACAAGGACCGACGAATTTGTTTAGGGTCTTGTGGAGGGCCAAAGAGGTGAATACCAATTTTAGGTAGTGAAAGGACCAGCGAGTCAGTTTAAGGTCTTAAAGAGGACCGAAGAGGTAAAGGGATAACTTTTAGGTCGTGAAAGGAGCGAAGAGTCAGTTTAAGGTCATGAGGAGGACCGAAGAGGTGAATACCAGTTTTAGGTTGTGAAAGGACTATCGAGTAAGGTCTTGAGGAGGACCAAAGAGATGAATACCACTTTTAGGTTATGAAAAGACCGTCAAGTCAGTTTAAGGTCTTGAGGAGAACCAAAGGGATAAAGGGGTAGCTTTTAGGTCATGGAAGGATCGGAGAGTTAGTTTAATGTCATGAGGAGGACTAAAGAGGTGGATATCAGTTTTAGGTTATGAAAAGATTATCGAGTCAGTTTAAGGTCTTGAGGAGGACCGAGGGGGTAAATGGGTAACTTTTAGGTCGTAAAAGGACCGAAGAGTCAGTTTAAGGTCATGAAGAAGACCGATAACTTAGTTTAAAGTCATGAAGAAGACCGGAGGTGTAAAGGAGCATTTTTAGGTCATGCGAGGACCAGTAAATCAACCATCAATTTTAGACCATGACGAGGGCCAAAAAAGGTTCTTAGGGGCAACCAGAACACAAGCAAGGGCTAAAAAGGTTTTTGGTTTGTTCAAATTTTGCATGAGGGTTGCCCAAGGTTTCACAAAGGTGGGGGCATGGAAAACATGGCGGCCGTTACTTTATAAAGTGGTGGCCTGAACTATTGTGCCTTAGGATATTGGCAGCCTGCACCTTGCGGCCTTGAGAAATGTTTGGGAAAAAGTCGTGGCCGTTAAAAACAGAAGTGGCGGCTCGGGTCCAGATGTGACGGCCGTCACTTTTTAAAAGATTCAAACCTCACGGCCGCGAGGTCGATGACAGAACATAAGGTTTGGTTAGGTTCGAAAACTTCATTTGCGTGAAGGTAAAGAAACTCTCTCCCGACTCTCGTTTCTTTCATCTCTGAAGACAATGTTTCTTTTCTCGTTGGTCTTAGCGGTGTTCTCAGCTTTAGTGGGTGGTGGTTTTAGTTTTGTAGGGGAAGAATATGGCAATGCCGATGGTGGTGGTTGGGTGTTGGCACGGCTAGTGGTGGTGTGGTGGTGGGTGACGTGGCTGGTGGTGGCGTGGATGCGGGTGGGGATGGTGGAGATGGTGAAGATGCAGTTGGGGGCATGCCCGGGATGACAGAGTTATTTGATCCTGAGACGTACTACTCGGCGAACCACCAAATGTGGAAGCAGGCCATGAAGAGGTTTGTCATCCCCGACGTGGTGGCAGAGCATGAGATTCTCCTACGATGCCGCGAAGTTCACCTCTCGACCCGAAACCTTGAGGTAAACCAAAAACTTCGAGTTCTTTACTTATTTCGTTGATTGAAAGTTTATTTGAATGATGATCCTTTGTTTGATATTGAATTTGAATTGAACCAAATTTTAATATTTGAATTGTATAGGATGTCGGAGTTTGGGATTGAATTGAATTGGAGTTGAGACTTGGTTTGAAACATTGGACTTAACTAGGTTAGACCCTGACTTGGATTAGATGGACCTTTGCTCTTGGATGGGATATATCTTGGAAAATAGAACTTTTGAACTTGGATGAAAATGAACTTAAGATTTAACGAACCTTTGAATAAACTTTGTAATTTGTGGAAAAAAGGATTTTGAAATTGAGGGTTGGTTCGGACTTTGGGTTTTTGATTGGGTTGGATTCAATTAAAAATGGGGCTAATTGAATTGAATTTTGAGAATGAATCTGGGAAAACGTTAGGTTGAATTAAATTTTGAACATTTGAAAATGTCTTGAAATAGAAACTATGTCAGAACATGGGTCTAGAACATGTTTGAAATGTACTTAGAAGACTAGGTTGATTTGAGAAAAAGGAATTAAGGGCTAGAACATTTATTTGAAGTTGAATTGAAGTTTGAATAGAAGTTGAATATCGAATTGTAATAGAGTTTGATTTTGAAACAAAACATAATTGAATGAATCTTGAAAACGGAGCCAAATTAGGTTGGCGTTGGGTTGGATTGAGTTCGAGATTGATTGAGGTTTGCATTTAAAGTTTTTGGGTTGAGACTAATTTTGGTCAAGCTAACTAGTTTTGAGACGAAATGGAAACCATTTCGAGTTTTCAAGATTGAGTTTGGGATGGGTTTGAAACGAATTAGGGGCTAGGTTGAAAGGAAGAAAAAGGTTGATCGTTGTATTGAAAATTGAACCTTAAACATTTGAATTTGAATCAAATTAGTTGATTGTTTGTGTTGGGGCGGGTTAACTCGAGTTTGTCTATTTTGAACATTGAATTTTGAACTGGATTGAATTCTAAGATGAAGCTTTGTAAACACTATGTCAATGAATTTTAGGTTGAATTTGAAATTGAGTTGAAATGAAATTTGCCTAGGGTTACGTTTGAAGCGAAGTTAGATTTCCATTGAGCTTAAGGTTGAATCCTAATGTTTTAAACGAATTTGATTGATTAGATTGAGTTGTCATCGGTTTTAAAATGGGTTCAAGATTTTGACTTAAAGTTAGATTTTAACGCTGGAACATGAATTTCAACCTAAATTATTCTAAGTCGGGTCATCGTCTTTTGAGAATGAATATCGAATTTTGGATTTGGTTAGAAGTTGAAAACTTTCCTTTTTGTTTTGATAATGGAAATTTGAAATTGGGGTAAGGTTTGGGTTGGTTCGATTGGCTTTGAGACTTACTATAATGTTGTTTTGATTTATCGTCAGTTTTGTTTTAGTTATCTTGTCGCATATTTCTTTATCATTCCAGTCATCGTTTCCATTTGCTTTGTTTTTCACCCTGTTGTACATTCTGATCTTGATTCTCTTATTGTCCCTGTTATCGTTTCTATTTACTGATTGATTCGTTTGTTGATTCATTTGTATCATTTTTGTTTTAGGCGACGTCACACATCCAGGGCTTTGGCAGTTCCTCCGACGTACTGGAGTGGTACATGGCCCTGCCTCCTCATTGTCGGGAGATCATGGATGGATTTGGCTTCGGGGGCTTTGTTAGGGCGCTGAAGGGGACCAACAATGATAGGGTCACCCTTATGATATTACGTGTGTAATCTCAAGAGGGGGGGGTGAATTGGGTAATTAAAAAATTTTTTTAGATTAAATTCAAGTGTATGATTTTTAGTTCACAAGAATATCACAAATAAATTTGTTTTAGATTTATAATCAAAA
>JAULJZ010081099.1:0-12667 GCA_032270985.1 Heliamphora pulchella
CACCATTTACTCTGAAAAATAATATACATATATATATATATATGTGTGTGTGTGTGTGTGTGTGTGTGTGTGTGTGTTAAGAAATATGAAAATTTTGTTGTATTCCATTATTCTTTATAGTAGAGTTGGACAAATTCGGCACTTGTACATGTACCCGCACCCAATAGTAGTACCCGAGTCTATATACCATAGATACTTCCTCTTTCTTTCAATCACCCTTCACCAGACTTGGTATTGTTTTTATTACCAGATCGGGCAGCTCTCCACCATTCCCCCCAAGCAAAGAACCCAAGACGCTCTATTAGCCTACAGAAACAGGAAGCCAGAGCTACCACATGAATTATTCATGGGAGGTTTTATTCTGGAGAAGATTGCCAACCCCATTTCAAAGGGGCAGCTCAGCCTGATCAACACCAACATCGACGATAACCCTTCTGTCACCTTCAACTACTTCAGCCATCCCCTTGATCTACAGCAATGCGTTGATGGCATTCGGATGGTGGAGAAGCTTCTGGTAGCAAAGCCCTTCGCACGCTTCGCCCACTTCGACAAAGCAACAGAGGACAGGCTGCTCAACATGAGCATCGAGGCTAATGTCAACTTTATACCAAAACACACTAACGACACAGAGTCCCTTGAGCAGTTCTGCAAAGACACAGTGGTCACAATTTGGCACTACCATGGTGGCTGCCATGTTGGTGAGGTGGTGGCCCCTGACTACAAGGTTCTAGGAGTTCACAGGCTTCGAGTCATCGATGGCTCGACATTTAGTGAATCACCCGGAACCAACCCTCAAGCCACTGTGATGATGTTGGGCAGGTAATTTAAGATCATATTAGAAATGTTTTAAGTCATTTTTCTCTTCTTTTCTAGGAAAATCCAATTATACACATATGTATGTAGTAATGGTTTCTTGTAATGTGGGGTTATGCAGGTACATGGGTGTGAAGATTTTGAGAGAAAGACTAGGAAAATCTGCTGGTATATAGAAAGAAAATTCATAGTAGGAGCAAAAGAGTAGCAGCAGAATGTGCTGTGATAGTGGAAATGTAATTTTTATTGTTTTAATTCTTAGCAAAGTTGTGCGTAGAGAGGGACTTGGTGATACCGTTTTGGATCACCGCCGAGTTGAACATAATAACCGGTTTTTGGTTTGGAAATAATCATCAACAATATAGTGAAGGGAAAGCTGTCATAAAACGGTAAAAAAAAAAAAAACAGTAAATCACAGCATTTCTGATCAATGTTTCCTTCTTGGGTTCATCTGCAATTTTATTCCACATGTAATATGAAGTCTCTTGTTGTTTGTATCTTGGATCTGTAAAAGAAGTCTGTTCAGTTCAGTATCGATTTTGTTTACTATTTTCTGTTTTTATTTTTTGAAAAATAGAGGAAACTTGTTTGACGAACTGTTAATTTTTTAGAACTTTATATTGCTTTTGTTTCCGGAAACACAAAAAACAAAAACCAAAAAATGCAAATAATACCCAAGCAAGTGTGGCTAGAGTTCATGCTCCGGAAAAAGCCAGCCTCATTGAAGTATGTTTCTTCTTGTCCCAAAAAGAAGACATCGTATTCGGCTTATTGGGGGTGGGCTCGTAGGGTGTCTGGATAATAGGAGCGATTCTAAATGCACACTTTAATTCTTTGCACGCCCACTTTCTTTGAACACACTGGTGAAAATTTAGATTTTATGAAGTTTTCATCACGCCCACTTTCTTTGAACACACTGGTGAAAATTTAAATTTTATGAAGTTTTCATCATGCACGCCCCTAAATCCTAAGTCTACCCTCATCTATAACCCTTCAAATGCTAATCTCACACTCCTAGCCACCATTTCCACCACCTCGAGTTGCTACCTTCACCACCTTTGGCTGCCATCTAAACCCGCCCCACCTTCCTCGCCTACACCACCACCACGACCGCTACCAGCACAGCCCCTTCCCCGCCGTCATTGCCACCCCAGCTTCCCATTGCCCTCCATTGAGGCAAACAATTATGGAATAAGATGTGTGTCATGCATGCGAAAATTTTCCCCCATAAACAGAGAAAATCATTATTCCCTAGTTTCAATAGCAAATAACAAAACAATAAATGGAATAGAACATTAAAAAATAATGAATCCAATTACCTGGGTTTGTTGTCAAGGGATGAAGCCCTTCATATGCGATAAAAGTTTGAGAGAGAGGTTACATCAGACTACAGAGCTTCCACTTCCAAAAATCCATTTAAATTGCCAGCCGCAAGAAAGATTGACAAGCATGAATCATATTACAGGCCTGATCTAGGAGAAGAAATGAGGTTCACTCTGCTATGATTGTGTACCGCTGCCAACATTCATTTTAAGGGCATTTTTGTTTATAATGCTGTGCATTGGAATAGACTTAACGAGATCCTGACCATAGTTTTAACGAAAATCCTCGTTCGCTCATGCTGCCTCTAGATAAGCCTCTTAATCCTTGCCAAAACTGCCTTCCTCTTCCCATTCGTAGAGGTGCAGAATTAGAGTGCCTTCTAAATGACCCAAATTCCTCTTCCTCGAATCCAGCTGATGCCCCACAAAACCCGAAGCTGATAATGGTCCTTTTGAGTCAAAGATAGAATCATAGCCATATATTGGGTAATGGGTTCCTGCAGCTTCCATAAACTCAGCTTGAAACTTTGCTAATCTTAGTATCCGCATCAACAGAAAGGTCATCCTGGCTGCAACTTCTCGATATAGGCTCTTTTACCTCATCAAACTCATTGCAGATAAGCTTCAAGGCCTGAACAACTTCCCCCATGAAAGGACGGTGAGATACGTCTGGTTGCACACACATTGATGCAATTGCTGCTACCTTGGTTAAACTATCAAATGGGATATTGGACTTAAGAGTGGGGTCGATGATTGTTTCTAAGCCCTCCTTGGTTGTGAGGTTTGGACGAACCCAAGAAACCAGATTTTCTTGACCTGGTGGTCGTGTCAAGTTCACAGGCTTTCTTCCTGTTAGGAGCTCAAGGAGAACTACACCATAGCTGTAAACATCACTTTTCACAAGAAGATGACCAGTCATTGCATATTCTGGAGCTAAGTAACTGCAAAGAACGAAGCACAGGACACAAGATTTTAAGAGGTGAAGGCACAAAAGCACCAGAGGATGCATGAAGAAACTTCAATAGCTGATGGAAATCTAGTAAATAGTTTAAAACTGGAGGAAAATAATAAACCAACTCCACACAACAAGAAATTCTCTCGTAACTTTGGGGTTAGCAATGAATCCACCTTTTCTATTCTACAGCAAACAAGGAAGGCCTTTTTTGTGTTCATCATAGACAAGTGTGGGGCCATATTTTCTTTCAGATTATACTCTCCCTTCTTACTAACTTGCTGCTTATTCAGCATGAAGATTTCAGTCAATGACACGGTCATTATGAAACTACTGTTGGAAAATGTGGGTTTTGAACATGTTTGAATATGGTTGTTAGCTAACTTTGAAGCAATTAAATATCTTGACGATCCTATAATCTTTTTGAGTGATTCCAAGTGCTTTTTTGTTCATCTCCATATATAGTTTAAACATGAATTTTGTATTGTTCAAAACCATCAATGAGTGAATGAGAAATTGACTCCAAGGTGTTCTATTTGAATATAGTGAAATAGGAAACAAATGATGGCCATCCCACTTTAGTTGGGAATGAAGCTTTAGGGTACTACCATATATAACTTAACGTTAGATTTGAATTTGGGTCTCAAAGGGATCCAACTTTGAAGTAGCCAAGTGGGGGTTGGACCCATCAAACCACACGCGCGTGCCACCGCCCAGCCGCCCGATCGGTCAGTCGTGTCGTGCTGTGCTGAGCCAGACCGGGATTGGGTTCGAGTCTGGCTTGTGGGTTAAAAAATTCTTATCTTTTTTACTGAAAATTTATTTAATATTTTTATAAATTAAAATTTTGGTTTTAAAAATTTGTTACCATTTTATTACCATTTGAGTCTGAACCAGTTTGCAGGTTTAACCACCTGGCCGAACCAGTGTATGCCTTTTCGAAATTGGGTTCACATCAGTTCGACTGTATCTGAATGGGTGCCTATGGGTCTATTTAAACAGACCCTCCACTCTAGTTTTCTACATCCAAAATCATGTTTCTCTCTGCATTTTGCTCCTCTGCATCTCTGTTCTGTGCGTCTATATTGAGAGAACAGAGATGCAAGCATTGTTTGGTTCGCCAAATTTGCAGATTGTTGTGCTGCGTCTGCAAGTGTGAAAACTGTTGCATCTTGGGAGACATGTGCCCATTCAACTCGAAGCACCGTAGCGAGGCGATTTTGTCTTAAGGAGAATGTGTCAAACACAAGCACTAGTCTACAACTGTGACAGGTTTCTTTATTTTCAGTTTCTGTTTTCTTTAGCACACACGGTACACTAGAGATTGCCCAACAACTACTTCACTAATTTAGACAACCATAGGACAAGCTTTTTATGACTGACTTGTCGTGCCTGCAGATTGTCCAACTACTTCCTTCACTAATTTCGACAACCATAGGACAATCTTTTTAGACTGACTTGTCGTGCCTTTGCCTTGAATTGGAAATTTAACCAGTGTGGCTGTTGGCCACAACCCCCACTATCATTATCATTAACTGTCAATACTATTGTTATTACTAGAACAAGTGGTTCTGGTGGTTGTAACACATGAAAGCATTAACTTTTAATGAAAATAAGAGTTTATACCCAAAAGTTCCCATAACGTGCGTTGAGATGTGTTTGCTTCCCTCATCCAGTGCTGCTCTAGCCAATCCAAAATCTGAAACTTTAGGTGTATAATCATGTTCTAACAAAATGTTGCTGGATTTGAAATCCCTGTGTATAACAGGAGGACTTGAGTCTTCATGCAGGTAGGCTAAACCCCGAGCTGCACCAAGGGCAATCTTCATTCGGGTACCCCAATCAAGAGAGGCAGTTTCCTTGTCAACTCCTGAAGCACACCCAAAGACGACGACAATGACAACAACAGAAAAGGCACTACTCAGATAATCAAACAATCAACAATGTAATACATAAATAATTTGGCCAAGGAACTTCAAAGACCGTATGATTACAAACTTTATAAGGTATCTACCGTGTAAATGGGATTCCACACTTCCATTAGGAACAAGTTCATAGACCAGGCATCGGGTATGGTCTTCTGTGCAGATGCCAATTAATTGGACCAAGTTTCTATGGTGCAGACGACTGAGCATCTCAACTTCCGCTAAGAACTCATGGGTACCTTGTAAATCAACTCTCTTGAGAACCTTCACTGCTACCTTCCTTCCATCGCCAAGAATGCCACCATAAACAAGTCCAAAACCACCTTCTCCGAGAATTTTTGAAGCATCAAAATTATCCGTGGCTCTCTTTATATCATTTAAGCTGAAGATTTTAGCAGTTCCCATATATGCCAACATGCTAGAACTAAAGGACAGTGATGCTGAACTGGGACTGCCAACAAATGTCAATGACCCGACAGTTCCTGCTGTATTTAAGTTCACTGTTGTCAATAAGATAACACTGCACAAACCAAATCCTAAGAGATTTGGTGGATTTTATGGTTTTATCTGAGTGGTATTACCTGATGGTTTTCTGCGGGAGGATATCAAAACATGTGGAGTTTGTTCAGGTTGATGAACACAGCCATATTTCAACCAAAAAAGCCAAATAACTCCCATACATAAAACAAAAGCTGTGAGAGATGATAGAACAGTTACAGCGATCATCCCTCCATGAGGCCTATCCTTTCTTTTCCTTGGCACATCAACGCCCAAAGGTTTTATTGCCCCTCCGTCATTGCCATGGCCAGGATATGGCTGATCATCTATAGTAGAAGGCACCAAAGGTGGAGATGGTGGAAGACCTATAGAGCTTAAGAGTTTCAGCAGTTCATATCTAGACACAAGATATAGAACACATCAAAGACTTTTTTTTTTTTTTGAGAAAACAACTTTGAGTTAGAACTGAAGAATTGCATCTTAAGAGTACTGGGCTGGATTCTAATGGCATACTTGGAAGATTTTAGAAGAAAAAATAATAGTGAGTGCTTAAAGAAATAATAAGAACTTTGGAGTATGCAAATTTTATAATAGCTTTCTCTTCCAACGTTGAAAAACTGTGATTCAACTTCTCGAACGAAAATGCTTAAGAGAGAGAGAATAAAAGAGGGAAAAAAACCCTTCTCCAAGATTGGTGATATGCGCTTTAAAGAAAAGTTCTAAAAATATAATTCCTTAAAATTACTAAACTGAGATTCAGGCTGGAGCTTTGTAATTCTTCCATGAAGTTTTCCAAAGGCAGAACTTCATGGAAGATTGATGCATAACCTGGATAGCGAACATATACCACATCATAGACACCAAAGAGCGAAGTCTTTATGAGAACCCGTTTGTGCCAGAACTTCTTGTAGATCAAAAAGGCAGTAGATTCATCAAAACTTTCTCTTGATGGTACCAAGTTGATGAGGACGATGGTTTCCCCTAGCAGCTGACTGGCTGCATTAGCTCCCATAATGCGAACTTGGCTTTGGTGAAGTGAAACACTGGCTGCAATTTCGCTGGCCAGCTCTGAAACCAAAGGGAAGAATGTGTATAGGTCAACACTAAGGCTTAGTCTGACTTGAATAGGCCACACACAACCACAGGCTGACCCAGGAAGTGTGTATGTCAATGGATCCATGCATGTCACTGATGCACAATCTGGAAATAGGATAAGCCAATTGTTACTTACTGTTTTGGAAAATGTGTATACTTTTTGGCAATTGTGATAAATAAAATAAAAGCATAAATTGAAGTTACAAAGCATATGAATTTAATGACGAAAGTAGATTAAGGCTATGTTTGACATTAATCACATTATGTCCTTAATACAGATTTGTTCTCCAATGCTTACGGTATTACGGACGTTTATCTCTCAAGATATAATGATCTAAATCCCACAGAAGAAGCAATGCAATCGATGGACCTGGCAAACCGAATAATGTTTTGTACTCTCTTTAGACGAACTCCCAACACAATGTATGCAATGAACTCAAAGTAAATTCCATCCAAAAACAAAAGAGGAACACGATATAGAACTCGTGACTATTCCAAATAGTCACAAAAGAAAAGGACACAACTGTTCATAATGAACATGCACAACTGTTCATACTGAACATGTGTCACAGAAAAGACAAAATCCTTTATTAAAAGGACATAGCCCTTTAATGAAAACACACAACTCAACTATGGCAACTAACTAGTTACCATTTTCAATCGATTTTCAATTCACCAAAATGGTTTTAAAATCATTTTTTCCAACAATCCCGTACATGAATGAAAATTGATTGGATAAATCATGCAAACGACAATGCAAGAATATACAGACACAAAGAAAGTACAAGCAGAGATTCTATGTATAAAAATATGCGGTTTGTTGCCTTGAACTTTGTCTTGTGATAAACTATTGGACTTACTAATAAGTGGATATGATGCATTGAACTATTCAGCCGTTATGTAAGCTAAGACAATAGAATTTTACACAAAATCTTTCCAAACACAGTTTGGTCTCATGGTTGTGCCCATTTAGGCCATGGGCAATTCTTAGTTTTCATGAGTGCTTTAATTATGTTGGAAAGTGTATCGGTTAGAAGAACACTAACACCGAAATCTACAAGTTTACTTGAAATTAGAGATGCTCTCTATAACACAAACACAAATAAAGAGATACTCTCTTTGAAATTCATTATTAACCAAAAATTGAATTGCCATAAGCTTACACCATATATTTATAGTCCACAAATCCTACCCATAGTAGGAAATAAACTAAAAAAGGCAACACTTGCCCACCAAGCCAAATATAAAAAGAAAATTGGAACCAAAAATGAAAATATTGAGTTAAGCTTAAATTTAAAAACTAGAATAAAATATAAAATTGATGGGAAAAGTCTTGCCTAAATGGATTTGGGAAGCCCTCGGAATTGCAAAATCAATATTTTCTTAAAACAACAAATTTGATTCTCCAAAGCCTTAAATGAAAGAATTTGGTCGAAATCCACCATCAGTCATGGCATAGCGATTAGTATTATCCGTTGGACCATTTTTGATCAAACATGAGTCTTCTAAAGCTAATCCGCTAACATTATGTTGCATCTCTACTATCACCGTTTGGCCTTTCCGTGGCCATAGGCCTTCATGAACGAAAAGCCGAGTAACTTGTGGAAACAAACAGAACGTCAATATGATGCCCGGTTCGAGAATGTAGCCTTGTCATTCTTATAGAAGTGGCCCGTTCACACTCATATAGGTGATTCTCATTAAGAATATCATGTTATTGCCCACTTAGAATTTCAAGATATACAAATCATTAAAAGGATAGTTCATCCTATATAAGGTTGCAGTTATTACTGTATAATCATATAAATGGGTAAGAAAAGTTCTCTCTCCAATGATTCTATTGAATCACATACTATTTGGTTATCCATTTGAATCTAGATCTTATTATATTCGGTGACCTAGGTTGGGTTGCCATCGGGACGACTCTTAATTCATAGGCTTTAGTCCCACTCCCCTCGATGATTTGTCGACTTGCTCTCTATTCAACATTTTAGTTAGCGGATCTGCGATATTATCCTTTAACTTTCATAATCAATAGTGATATCTTCATTTAAGAGTAGTCGTCTTACGGTATTGTGCCTATAATGATTATATCGAGACTTGATGTTACACATTATTTTGTGCCTTTTCAATTAATAAATTTAATTTGATGGTAGAGGTGTTAACCACATTGAAATCCCATCACTTTGAAGCAATTTTGCTTCTTTTCATACTTTATTTAAAGCAATAAACTATGAATTCATATGAACCTTACAATATACATATATTTTGGATATACTTCATGACACAACTGCACCGCCAAGCGTGCAGTTATTCAATTTGCATTCACTTTACCCTATATTTTAGCGTCCCCCACATCTTTGTGGTAATACAAGATTTATTATGGTGATCACTATAGTATATGACATGATTCATATGTTTCGAAAAACATCACTAACATAACTCATAATTATTATAAACTCATAATCTGGTTAATAAAAATATTAGTGATAAAATGATATGTCACTCTATTTCTTTTGTCGCAAGATATTTACTAAATTTATCTCTTCAATTTCAAGAGATAAACCCCCATGATTCATTTATTAAATGATAAAATTTTCCAATTTTGTAAGAGTAAAGGAATTGCACTTTTAAACCATGAGTTAATGCTTAGTGCAACAGCATCTATGTATCATTCAAATTAATTGGACATCCACTATAGCATAAATTAAATTCACATACTAATATTAAAAATTAGCTTGTCAGGCATAGTTGTCTAAGAACAACTAAACAGTAAACACTAAAATCATATTTGAACTTGTTCATAAATCCAAACAAGGATTTAATTATACAAACATAGGGCATTCACACGTATTTAGGCTAAAGCCAAACACGTTACATCATCAAATAAGTTGAGAACTCTTACTTCATCCAAAAATGGGCGCAAGTTTAACAAGCAAATCAAACCCACCCAATCTCTAAAGCTGCCCAAGTCTCACAATACATGAGTCAAATTGTACATGCTCATGTAGCAAAACCAAATTAATTTCAAGAACACTGATTTAATCAAAAAAAAAATATTTATATATACAAACAAGCAATAAGTATCATTAATGTTCGCATACAAAAAAGGCACATACAAGTGACAAAATATGTCCACATAAGGTGCCAACCAATTTCAGATCATGAAACGATCCATATGTGTCAATTTCACAAATTTTTAGCATTTATTTGCTTTTCTAGCAATAAATAAAACCATAAAAAAATTACAATTAAATTTTCAAATTTCAGAAAAATCTGAAGACTTTTCACGAAATAGATAATTGAATTTCACCCATGCCAGATTAAATCACGCTCAAAATGGAGTTGATACGGGCATTCTCAGACCAAAAAAAAAGTAATCTGGCTATTTTGGCACAATCAAACGCAGTCTTAGTTGAACCCAAATTCTTTCAACGCGTGGCCTCCTTGCCACTGTTCATCCTCTTCCCTATTCGGTTCGCCACTTGCAGAGAAGGCTATTCTTCTGATTATTATTATTATTTTTCATGCATTGTATGGATCAAATTAATAACTTGTTTGTACTTTTTTTTAGATGTGCAAGCACTTTTTCTAGATGTGCAAGCAAAGTTTTTTTTTTCCCATACATATTCAGAGACTTATCTATGTATTCGTATAAACATAAAAGTATATATAATACAAAGCCTTCAATACAAAGTTTGCTTTCTTGTAACCGATGTGCAAGGAACCAGTTCATCAAGTTTTCACAACGAACGTGACCTGTTGCATCTTTCAGTCCTTTGACCGTAGCACATAAATCAGACATATTCAGACATTGAAGCTCTCCTAGAATGGCGCAATTGACCTTTCTGATAAAAAACCAAAAGTAAGTTTATGTGTGTATATACATCGTGCCCTTTCCGAAGGAAGTGAATGTGTGCAGTCAGTGCAAAGATCAGAAGAAAACAGAAGACATTAGATAAAGATTTAATGCTCGATCATTCCATTTTTGCTTCATTATGTTGACAAGACCCACATGGGTCGTGGAATAGAGGGCCTGCTAGAGGACAATGGCGAAGTGCCGGAGAAGAGGGTGGCGACGACATCTACCAAGATCAGGTCCGTGGGATTTAACTGCCTCTGGGCTCGCGTTTCGGCGTGCTTGTGCATTTGCACGCCACATTTACCCCCTCTTTCTATTCCCATTCCAACCCTAACCGCTACACCTTTCTTCTTTAGCATTTCTTCACTACTTAAAAAGCTCTAGTGGATTTAGCCATCTGTATTACTCATAAAAACTTGACAAATGTCATAAATCCCAGTACTTTGGCAATGTATTCTGATTAAAACAACACTACGGCTTCATACGCTTGGGATAAGTAGTAACTATGTTCGAATAGAGAATAAAGGTTAAATCAACAAATACATAAAAAAAAACAAAGCGAATGTCTTAAGATTATTGAAAATATGTATACTATATGTGCAATTGTGATAAATAAAATAAAAACATAAACTGAAGTTATAGACCATATAAATTTAATGATGAAACTAGAAAGGCTAGTGTTTGGCACTATATACTTAAGATATATTCATCCTCGCTAAGATATTTATTGTGTTACGGATATTTATATTCCAAAATATAATGATCTAAATTGCACAGAAGAAGCACTGCAATTGGTGAGTCTGAAAAACATAACAATGTTTTGTACTCCCTTTGAACGGATTCCGACCCAATGTATGCAACAAACTCAATATAAATTCCTTCTAAAAAACAAAAGAGGAACACAATATATAGAAGAACTCAAGACTATTCCAAATAGTCACAAAAGGAAATGACACAACTGTTCATACTGAACAGGTGTCAAAGAAAAAACACAACCCTTCATTGAAAAGACACAAGTCAACTATGGTAACTAACTTGTTACTATCTTCAAACAATTTTCAATTCACACCAAAATAGCTTTAAAACTATTTTTCCAATACTTACTATGATTGTATGAAGTTCATCTGACTTCTAGTTACCAAATCTAATAGTAATGCTAGTCCGACTCACAGCATCAAAAGCAATACATGTATGTACCTTTGTTAGGAGGAGGAGGAGGTGGTATTATGTACCTTTGTTAGGAGGAGGAGGTGGTAGTGCTGAAAGTAGTGAGGGTGGCGGAGCTGCCCTCTTTTTCAAGGAAGAGCCCAATGGAGAAACTTTAGGTGGAGGAGCAGGCACTTCTTCCGGACACAGAAAATGATCACATGCAGTATGAATGAGAAATTTCTGTAAATGAGTAGAGGACAAAATAAAAACCAACAAAAAAAAAAGGATAAAACTATTCTTCACGTACTTTTAAATTGGCTTGATATGACTGTTGGTGATGGTGGATGTGCAGGAAAACTCCACCTTGTTGTTGAAGGAAAGGGAGAATGTAACGGGGAGATTGAAGGGCCTTCACCTTTATAAGAACAAATTGAAAGGATGCAAAATAGAAATGTGACTTAAATTCTCATAGTACTGCAACATGAAATAAGTTAATTGAGAAATATCTAACCTTGGTGGCTATAAGTGGGAGAAGGAAGCTGATTGGCTGGTTCAGGGGCCAAGTTGTTGATTTTGTTTTCCGCACTATGATGGCTATAAAATGAGAGTGAAGGTGAAGATGCAGACCTGTGCACTGAATTTCTTGCAGGATGTTTGGAATATGACATTGAAGGTGCAAATGTTTTCTTAGAGTGCCTCACGGCATTGTGTCGAGTGGGGGCTACAAAATAAATATATCACCGATAATAGAGACGGCCATGAAATTTCATTTTTAGCTGTAAAATGAGCGGAAAAAAAAATATCTTCAGTCAAATTACTTAAGTACCTTTAGTAGGAGAAGTGTATATAGGTGACAAATTGTGGATTGCTTCCTTTGGTGGCTGTGCAACTAGCATTGCATGTCTCTTCCAGCCAAAGCTTGGAGTAGCTGATACAGGAGGGATAAGAGGGTCTATGACATTTATTTAGACAATTATATATCAATAAAATAGAAATATCTAAAGTAATTGTACACATTCACAATGTCATAACTTTCAATCAATCAATATAT
>JAULJZ010081110.1:0-12666 GCA_032270985.1 Heliamphora pulchella
ACTGGGGGCTTGGTTCGGTCGACTGAAGTGCTGGGGTGTGTTTTGGTGGTTCTGTGGTTGGGTTTTGGTTTCCGATTGGTGTCCTATGGTATTCAATTGATTGATTTATGGGAATTAATCGACTCAAATACATGTGGATTTCTTTGGGGGTTTGGTTGATGGCGTTGTGGTTTCGGGGGTCGTGTGGTGGCCCCGGGTGTTCTCTTTAGATGCTGTCCTCGGGTGTGACGTGCATGATTAGATGCGGGTTGTTGTGGCACGGCTGTATGCGTCGTAGTTATGCTCGGGATGTGCATGTCCATGGTGCAATTTTAATGTTTGGTTCTGGTAAGAGTCGGTTTGAGGGAGGTTTCAGGTGTTGGCCTTCGGGTTAGTTGTTGGTTGTCCTGGTGTGTGTGGATGGGTCCCGGTATGTGGACGGGTTGTTCGGGTAAACGGATGATGGTTTGTGGCATGTGATGTCTTATCAGGTTATGTGGCATCTTTATGTGAAACGTCGTGCTTATACGTGTTTTGTGCTTATAGAATTGTGGATAGTTGGTACATGATAGTCGAATAAGTGGCATTCGGTGCTCTTGAAGCAGTTAGGGCTTCGGTTTGTAAATGAATGTGATATGCTCAATGTTATCTCGTAATTGCAGTATTATCCTGTTGTATGTATTCGGTGTTACCTCGTAAATTTCAGTTTTATCCTGTAAGATGCGGTGTTATCCCGTGGTATGCGGTCTTATCCCGTGGTGTACGATTTTATCCCGTGATTTATGATTTTATCTCGTGGTATAATCTGTGGTCGGCGGTTCCATCCCGTGGCATACGATAAAGTATGTGGTTTTATCCCGTGGTTTGGTTTGCGGTTTTACCATGTGGTTGGTCTATGATTTTATCCCATAGTATATGGTTTTGTCCCGAATATGTATGTTTATGTATGGATCTTTATCTCAGTGTTAGGACTGCGATTGTGGCGTGTGAGGGCCGGTTGTATGTATCATGGATAGCATGTAATGCATTATGGGATGGATCGACCAATTTTCAAATTATTTTTAAGAGTCGTGTGTATCGCAATCTAAAAACCATTTTCAAATTGTTTTCAAGGCTCCTGTGAGTGAGTCAAATGATGATTTGTATCCTCACTTTCCCGTTTGCATGTGAAAATATTTTTAAGGCTTGAAAGAGAGTCTAAACCTGCACTTCAATTTTCTAGCATGTTTTGTTTATATTGTATGTTTGTCTAGTTTCTGCTAAGCCTTGGCTACGGTGTGGAATTTGCTTTTCTTCAAGTACCGGTCATGCTTGTTGATCTGGAGGTGCTGAGGAGATGGAAGAGTGTAGTCTACCTTTTTGCTAGTTTTGTTATTTATATGTTGTAACATGTTTTCTCGGCGTTGGGGCCTGTAATGTATGCCATTTGGTGTTTATATACAATGCATGTATGTTTATTTTTAGAGTGTATTCTCGGGTTGGGTGTATGTTTGGTTGCTTATGTGTGTTTCAAGTGACCCAGAGTTTGGGGCGTGACAAATTTTTTAAATAAAATTTTAAAATTTTATTTTGTTACTTAAAAACACGTTTCAGATGGATTTTTTTAAAATTTGGTATCTTGGAAAATGTGTCAATTAATTTCAAAATTTTGAATTAATTAAAATAGTTTAATTTAAATAAATTATTTTTTTTCAAAATATGTGTAACAAGAAATAAAATTAAAATTCTTGAGTTTGAGGTTCGTGCTAGGTATCCGGAGTTGTTTTCATCTTGATCGTGTAGCAAAGTTTCGGGGATGTGGGAGTGTTATCTTCGATGAAGGTATGGTTATCCGGCCAGTTCAATATAAAAAACTTGGGAGAGCTTAAGGGGGGAAGGTTGTAAGGCTTGATTCCTTTATATTTTTGTAATTTACATTCAGTGTGTTATAATTGTATACGGTTGTTATAGATCAGTTTATTTCTATGTGATGTATGCATGTTGTGGCTTTGAAAAGTATGATAGAATTGATCCCGTACCCGTTTGGGAGTTATAGCACGAAAGTTAAAATTTTCTGGGCAGGACCGCTCGATCGGTCTTGTGACTGATCAATCGGTATGTTGCGGGTAGTTAAGCATGAGGCAGCTAGTGGCTTTGGCTATTGAGCCAAAGCTTCTTTTCCAAGCTTCTCTCTCTCTCTCTCTTGAAGAAACCCAAAACCCTAGCGTTCTCTCTCCCTTTTTACTTGCTTTGGGCTTAGTTTTTGGCATTGCGAGAGTGGAACGACACTACACGTCGAGGACTTCGCATCCATTCGAGTGAAATCTCATTTCGGAGACTTTGGTTTTTTGTGGAGAGTTAAGTTAATGTGTCAAGTTTGTAACTTAAAATTATAAGATTCTAGACTATCTTACTTTAAAAGGGTGTTATATGTGATTATGCGTATTTTTTTACCGCTTTAAAATGCCATGAGATGTTGGATTTTGTGTTTAAGCCTCGTTTGATGGATAAGAAGCATGAAATATGATTTTATGATTTATTACAAAATTGATGGATGGGTGGGTATGTGATTTTCAAACATATGAGTTTTGAAACCCGAAAGGAATTGCGAAAATGTGACAAAAACATAGATTTTTGGTGTTTGGAGCTAAACCTAGGGGTTTAGCCTTGATTTTAATGGTTCAGTTGAAATATTGATAACATGGCAAAAAATGTTGGTTCTGCCTCCTTAAATCTTTGGATGGCGTGGCTGTGTGCCATTTATTGTTTTAGCAAACGTCTGTGTGGTTATAAATGTTTTAGTCATTATACTGTGTGCCTTTAATGATTTAGTAGATGTACTGTAATAGTTTGGTGAATTTGGGCCTCAATTGTTCTTCGGTGAATGTCCAAAAATTTGTGCAGATAGGTGTTTTGTTCCTTTGGGTTAATCCCTGTAAATGAAGTGGTTACCTTATTGGGAGGCATTTGTTGTTATAGGAAAGTATAGAACTCGTCATTGCCTAGTGGGCCATTGGATGCCTAGACCTTAGTCAATAGTTGAGAGTTTAGAGTTGTTACCTTTGTCCCCAGTGCAACAATATCAGTACATGATAAGCCATTGTGGTTGTGGAAACCTTGGTTGGAGAATGAATGGGTTATTTATGGTTTTTAAATTGTTGAACGTCGTTGGATTATATGAGAACTTCTAGTTATGGGAAAAGAAAATCATTTTGGAAATTTGTGTAGTTGTTATTCATATAATCGGTAATTACATTTTACGCTTTTAATTTATGCTAGTCTATTTCTATTATGTTTCGGCTCACGTTGTTGGATTTAAACATTTTCAGGTGACCATGATCATGTGGTTTGATTTTGAGGAGACTCGGGGGTAGGTTTAGATAAGAAGCTTGTAATTTTCATCCCTTTGATATTATGTATCGATGCAATCAAACATTAGATTATGTAATCGATAGTTGATGTTTTGTATTTGAAAACATGTGGTTGAAAAGGCTCAAGGCTAAGATTTCATCGTATGCTTGTATGTATCAATAGTGGAAGAATTTTGGGTTCGTCTATATATTTCATTTGCAAGTTATATTCTATGTTTTCGGTTTTAACATCAATTCTTGGTCCTTGAGGGAGGTTTCTGAATCGTGTTTTAGTATGTTTGAAGTTGTTTTATTTATGCCACGAGGCTATTCAAATGCATGAAAAGGGGTTGGAAGTTGGACTTCAAAGGTTGGTATTTAAAACTTGGTCAAGAGCTAGACCGCTCGATGAACCAATCGATCGGTCTATCGAGCGGTGAAATGCATCTCTCGGTTGTTTTGTAGGTTTGTGTTAGGATGGAGAGCAGGCAAAGACCGCTCGATCGGTCTTGAGTCCGATTGATCGGTCTATACAGATTTCAAAATTTTGTTTTATTTTGTTTTAAAGTTAGCACTTTGGACTTTTATCTTATGCTCCTTTTGAGCTATTATTTCACCTAAATTAAATCCTCGAAAGTGCATTTTTCAAAGGTTTTAAACTGTTTTCAGTTATTCTTGGATGGTTCTCGTACCTCGGGTTTAGGAGCGTGACAGATTGGTATCATAGCTCTAGGTTTGAATACCTAAGAGCCGTGGGAAGGGTTGCATTATCATATGAGGTGGATTGCATGTGCTTGATTGGATGTGTTAGAATGTTTCGATGACATGAGAATTATGTGTGGTACATGAGCATGGAGGTTGGACTTTAGGATTGAATTGTCTTATCTTTGGGTGTTTAGATTAACAAATTTGGAAGCCAAGTCAGAAATACGTTTGGTCAACGTACTTTCTAGCAAGGAGTCTGAGTGAGTTACCCAAATTGACTTGTCACTTTTGTTGGTGCTTCTCAGTATGTAGAATGTGTTTACATGATATTTGAATGCTTAAGTGTTAGCATGACTATGTGAACATTCATTTGGAGATAACATAATGACTTGAGCTTTATGTTAATATGTTTTATAATTTCTTTCATATAGAAGTTATGCTTCTCAAATGAGGGCGTGGTCGTGGTTTAGGCTGTGGGAATGCGCCAATCCCTGATGTTAGGGATGCTAATGTCCCCCAGGAACTCATGGGAGGGGTAGAGTTCCTACGTGAGATAATGACTTCCATGCACCAGTTAGCTGAGGCCGCTAGGGAAGGAACTATAGTACCTGAGCCTAGGCGACCGTGACGATGCGAGAGTTCAATGCCTTAACCCTCCTACTTTTGTTGGGGATCCTAACCCCAAGGTGGCCACTGAATGGCTAAACCTTGTGACCAGAATTCAAGATACGCTGCAGATCATCGAGGACAAGTTGAGAGTTATGTTTGCCACATTTCAGTTGAGGGGTGACGCTCATGAACTGTGAAAGCTTGCCAGGGTTTTCGTGGAAGGTACGTTGGTTGCCTTTATGAAGATATTTCTAGAGAAATACTTTCCTGAGTCTTCAAAGGACATCTATCAGGAGGAGTTCTTTTCTCTCACCTAAGGGTTGATGGATGTTGTATAGTACGAGGCGAGATTTACTAGTCTATCCCGCTCCGCACAAGAATCTGTGGCCATTGACGAGCTACGTTCAAAGAGGTTTGAAAGGGGTCTGAGGCCCGCGATTAGAGAAAGGGAAGTAAGGGCACCGTAAGGTGGAGTGAGTGCGCAGTCTGAAAGGCGCCGCAATAAGAGAAAGAGGTCATCCGGTCCTAGTTCTTATCCTATTGGATCATACTAGCAGTTCTTAGCACCTGCACCTTCGGTAGCTTCATCAAGACGGTCGGAGCAGAGGGAGCTCATTTGTGATCAATGAAGATAACCAGGGCATCGTGTGACAGATTGCCCACTGAGGGGCAGTCTCAGAGTTCTGTGCCTATCCAGTCCCAGGGAAGGGAGCCACCAGTATGCATTGGGTGTGGCCAATTGGGGAATTTTCGTAGGAATTATCCATAGAGAGGAAATTCATAGAGCACGGCAGGTGCACCATTTTTTCAGCCTGCACAGGGACGGCAGACCCCCAGACAGCCACAGCAGCAGCCAGCAACTGAGACTTCTGGGATTACAGAAGGGGCACTTCAGCCCAGTCTGTGCGACAACCCACGATACAGAGCTATGGTGGATAAACCAGGGGATCGTAGGGTTGAGTATCTGCTCTTATGGATCCGAGTTCTTCTAAGGCACCAATTGTGCCTAATGCTTCAGCAACTACTTTAGTCATCAGAAGTACTCTCCAAGTGTACCGTTCATGGGCCAGTGTTCTTATCGACACGGGAGCATCACATTCATTTATCTCGTCTGATTTTGCATTTACTTTGGGGCTAGAGATAGACACGCTGAGACGAGTTTGTAGATCTTGCAAGTTAGAAGTTGCCAACCATCGTTTAGAGTTTAACTTAATCATCTTCGATATGACCTCGTTTGATATCATCCTAGGGATGGATTGAATGACCATCAATCGTGCCTATATTGATTGTGATTGATGGAGGTTATTGATTTGTACACCTTAGGGTGATTGTTTTTGCTTTGTGGGTGATTGAGACGATGGTTCGATACCCTTTCCATATGTTGCGCGAAATCGAGGAAGCCTTAGTTTCATTTTCTCTACGCTTTTGTTGGATGAGACTAATGATGTTCGAGGGGAGTTCCCTCCTGTTGTTTGCAATTATCTAGATGTCTTTCCCGATAATCTATTAGAGTTGCCACCACATCGTGAAGTAGAGTTTTCTATTGATCTTGTCTATAGAACCACTCCCATTTCGATGCCATCTTATCATTTTGCACCTGCAGAGTTGCGAGAGTTAAAGGCACAACTTCAATCATCGCTTATTATGGGGTTATACTCCAGAGTACGTCACCGTGGGGAGCTCCTGCCTTATTTGCTAAAAAGAAGGATGGGTGCTTGAGATTGTGCATTGATTATAAAAAATTGAACAAGGTGACTGTGAAGAATAAGTACCCTATGCCTCGGATTGATGATTTGTTCGATCATTTGTAAGGTTCAAGTTGTTTCTCAATAATTGGCTTGAGGTTAGGGTATCACCAATTGAGAATCAGAGAAGAGAACATTGCAAAGACCGCCTTCCAGACTCGTTATGGCCACTAAGAGTTCTTGGTCATACCCTTTGGTTTGATGAATACGTCTGCGATGTTCATGGATCTCATGAACTGCATCTTCCATCAGTATCTCGACAGTTTTGTGATCATGTTTGTAGACGATATTCTTATTTACTCACCGTCGAGAGAAGCATATGAGGAACACTTACGTGTTGCGTTACAGCTTCTGCGGGAACATCGATTGTACACGAAATTTAACAAGTGTGGGTTTTGGTTGTCGAAAGTGAAGTTCCTTGGACATGTTGTTTTGGGGGATGGAGTATCAGTGGGCTCTTTAAAGGTTGATGCTGAAATGAATTGGGAACGATCGAAGAATGTGTTTGAAATTCGAAGCTTCTTGCGTTTGACAGGCTATTACCGTCGGTTCGTGAAAAATTTCTCTCGACTCGCTGCGTTAATGACTTGCCTTACTCGTAAGGGGGTCAAGTTCATTTTGAGTGAGTCATGTGAGTTAGCATTCCAGGAGCTAAAGAAGAGGTTGACGAGTGCACCAGTTTTAGTTATTTCGGAATGAGGTTTGGGCTATACCGTTTATTGTGATGCGTCACATAATGACTTGGGATGTGTTTTGATGCGTGAGGGCAATGTTGTGGCATATGGTTCTCGATAGTTGAAGGAGCATGAAAAGAACTATCCAACACATGACTTGGAGTTAGCAGCTGTGATTTTTGCCTTGAAGGCATGGCGACATTATCTGTATGGTGAGCATTTTAAAGTTTATTCAGGTCATAAAAGTTTAAAATATTTATTTTTCCAAAAAGACTTGAATTTGTGCCAACATAGGTGGATGGAGTTTATGGAAGATTATGACTTCGACCTCTAATATCATCTAGGGAAGGCCAATGTAGTGGTCGATGCTCTTAGTAGGAGGTCTTTTGGTTCCCTAGCTCGAGTTACTATGCGGGAGTGGGACATGCTTGGAGAAGTTGGCGAGTTTGACTTACGTCTCGGTGAGACAGAGGAGGGTGCGACCTTATTTTCTGTGGTTTTGTGACCCATGTTTATTTCACGCATGCTTGAAGCCCAACAAATGGATTAGGAAACTTAGATGTTATGGGATCGTGCTGTTATTGGGGAAAACATTAAGGGGTGGGTTTTGAGTCTAGATCAGAGTTTGAGATTTGTTGGGAGAGTGTTTGTGCCAGAGTCATGCTATGAGGATGTGTTACATAATTTCCATCATTCTCGTCTAGCAGTGCACCTAGGAGGCACAAAAATGTATTATAATCTACGTCGTCAGATTTGGTGGAAGGGAATAAATAGGGATGTGGCTCGATTTGTTTTTCGGTGCTTTATTTGTCAACAAGTGAAGGCAGGATATCAGAGGCCAGTAGGGTTGCAACAGCCATTGCCAGTGTTAGAATAGAAGTGGGAGAATGTCACAATGGACTTCGTTTTTGGACTTTCGAGATCGCCTAGAGGACATGACGCTATATGGGTTGTGGTTGATAGACTAACTAAATTCGCCCATTTTCTTCTAATGCATATGAAGGATTCAATGGATAAGTTGAGTAAGTTGTATGTTAGTGAAATGGTTCGGCTGCATGGAGTGCCGGTATCTATTGTTTCAGATCGAGAACCACATTTTACATCGCGCTTTTGGCAGAGTCTTCAGTCGGCGTTGGGGACGAGCATACTATTCAGCACTGCCTTTCATCCTAGACGGACAGTCAGTCCGAGCGTACTATATAGATTCTGGAGGATAAGCTTCGGGCTTGTGTACTAGATTTTCAGGGATCTTAGGAGAATCAACTACCGTTGGTAGAGTTTACTTATAACAATAGTTATCAGTCGAGTATTAGGATGCCGCCTTTTGAGGCTTTATATGGTAGACCGTGTAGGTCTCCTGTGTGTTAGACTGATGTTGGGGAAGCAGCAGTACAGGGACCTGACTATGTACGTGTGACGACAGAGAAAGTTGTCGTGATTCGTTAATGTTTGGTTACGGTCCAAAGCCGTCAAAAGAGTTATGCAGATCGAAGAAGTGACCCTTGGAGTTTGAGGTGGGGGACCACATATTCTTAAAGGTCTCGCCACGATGAGGTTTTGTCATAGCAGGAAGTTGTCGCCGCGCTTCATCGGACCATTTGAGATCCTTGAGAGGATTGGAGAGGTGCCAAACTATTTAGCTTTGCCTCCTCAGTTATCATCTGTGCACAACATGTTCCATATTTCGATGCTTCAGAGGTACGAGCCAGACCCATCACATGTTTTAAATCGAGCTGAGTTGCGAGTGGACGGCGATATATCTAATAAGGAATGACCTGTGGAGATTCTAGATACGAATGAACAGGTGTTGAGTGGGTAAACTATTGCATACGTCAAGGTTCTGTGGCTTTATCACAGTGTTGAGGAGGTCACGTGGTAGCTTGAGTTTGAAGTTCATGCTAGGTATCCAGAGTTGTTACAGATTGGTTTATTTCTATGTGATGTATGCATATTGTGGCTTAGAAAAGCATGATAGAATTGATCTCGGACTCGTTTGGGAGTTGTTGCACGAAAGTTAGAATTTTTTGGGTAAGACTGCTCGATCGGTCTATCTTGTGTAGTTAAGCATGAGGCAGCTAGTGGCATTAGCTATTAATCCAAAGCATCTTTTTCAAGCTTCTCTCTCTCTATCTCTTTTAAAGAAACCCAAAACCCTAGCTTTCTCTCTCCCTTTTTACTTGCTTCGGGCTTGATTTTTGGTCTTGCGAACACTCTACTCGTTGAGGGCTTCGCCTCCATCTGAGTGGAATCTCATTTCGACGACTTTGATTTTTTGCGGGGAGTTAAAGCGTCAAGTTTTTAACTCAAAACGGTAGGATTCTAGACTATCTTGCTTTAAAAGGGTGTTATATGTGATTATACACATTTTTTACCGCTTTAAAATGCCATGAGATGTTGGATCTTATGTTTAAGCCTCGTTTGGTGGATAAAAGGCATGAAACATGTTTTTATGATTTATTACAAGGTTGATGGATGGGTGAGTATGTGATTTTCAAACATGTGAGTTTTTAGATCTAGAAAGAATCGCAAAAATGTGACAAAAACATGGATTTTTGATGTTTAGAGCTAACCCTAGGTGTTGAGCCTTGATTTTAATAGCTTGGTTGAAATGTTGATAACATGGAAAAAATTGTTGGTTTTGCCTCCTTAAATCTTTGGATGGCGTGGCTGTGTGCCTTTGATTGTTTTAGCAAACAGTTGTTTGCCTATAAATGTTTTAGTCGTTATGCTGCGTGCATTTAATGATTTAGTAGATGTACCATAACAATTTGAAGAATTTGGGCCTCAATTGCTCCTCGGTGAAAGTCTAGAAATTTGTGCAGATAAGTGCTTTGTTCCTTCAACTTAATCACCGTAAATGAAGTGGTTGTCTAATTGGGAGGCGTTTGTTGTTATAGCAAAGTATAGAACACATTATTGCCTAGCTCGCCATTGGATGCCTCAGACCTAGGTCGATAGTTGAGAGTCTATAGTTGTTACCTCTGTCCCTGTAGACACCCCAATTTGACTAAGCCAAATCTTAGGTACCCGTCTCAAATACCCCCCAATGACGAAAACATGAGAATTATGCTCAAGGATGTTCCCAAGCAAGCAAAGTCAAGAATTTAATTCAAATTCCAAGAAACCACCCAAAACATTCTGGCCGTGACATTTCTAATCCTCATAG
This sequence comes from Heliamphora pulchella, assembly GCA_032270985.1. Taxonomy (NCBI): domain Eukaryota; kingdom Viridiplantae; phylum Streptophyta; class Magnoliopsida; order Ericales; family Sarraceniaceae; genus Heliamphora; species Heliamphora pulchella. The sequence continues at coordinate 10,208 of JAULJZ010081110.1, forward strand.
CCGCCACCTTTTCCACGATCGTACAACAAGCCGCATCCTTACCTTGATGTCCGCCACCTTTTTGTGAATCTAAGAACAGGCCGTGAACTTCGTTCCTCATAGCCGCTATCTTTTTGAGAGCTTAAACCTAGCCACGACCTTTGAAGGTCATGGTCGTTTCTGTTCGTATAACATAGCTCACGACCACCATATGCAAGGACACGACTGCGAGGTTTATACCTTTTTGGACAGGTGGCAGCATCCTAGAGGATCTCTATGCTGCCTCATTGCCTATAAATAGGTGCCTTGATTCCTAGAATCAAGGAGGAATGTTTTGATACCCCGAAACTCTGCTAAATTCATTTCTCACCCGATAGTCTGATATTTCTGATACTCATACCACATACTCCCGGACTGAGTTCGTGACTTTGCTTCCATTGGTGAGGCCTTGGAGCACGAACTAATTGGCAATTCTAGCCTACCACATCCGAGGGGAATCCAAAGACGGTTGTTTACACTAGGTAACCTTAGGAAATTGTGACGTTTCTTAAACCCCCAACTTCTCTCTCCTGGGGTTGTCACGATTAAGGTTTTCATTTATTGTTTCTTTCTTAGCATTGAAGTTTTTCATATCAAGCATGTTCATATGAGCCTTTCCTATAAAAAATAGTATGTTCATAGCTTTCTATAATTTGTAGAATAGTATTTTCCTAACGAATTTTCATGTTCACTGGCATACTGGACACCCAAAAATGTTTATGTGATCTGTAAAACCTAACAGCTGCGACCTTTGGTTGCACGACCGTGAGTTATTTTGACCTTATTATTACGGCCGCTACTTATTTTCTTCATGGCCGCCATCTTTCCATCATTTTTCTCATGGCTGCAACATTTAGTTGCTATGACCGTGAACTTTTTGTGAGACTAGTAGCCTGTTAATCATGTTTAAACCATTATGTTACCTCTTTTTAATATTATATGTATTTTGTCTTGAGACTCATGTTACTGTCGAAGTAACAGATAGTAGATCCTGCTTTGATAAAATGGGCTGTGATTTTCTATTCTGCACATCCCATCTATTTGATTCCTTTGAACCTTCTATGTTGAGAACCTCTTTGGGTTTCTAAAATACCATGGTCGCAACCTTTGGTTGTCATAGCCGTGACCTTTTTAACTCCTTTTCTTGCGACTATCATGTATTTTGTTACGACCGGGAGTTTTGTTGCTTCTTTTGTTACGGCCGCAACTTTCTATTGCTACGACCATGAGCTTTTTGTATGTCTATTAGCTTAAAAATAGTATTTGAATCCCCTCTGTTCTTTCTATTCGATCTATATATAGCATGTTAGAAACAGAAACCCTATTGCAAGACCCTTAGGCTTTTCTTGTTCTTTTGATCCTTCATTTGCATGTTTTTCACTTTGCTTTGCTCAAACTATAAATGTGGCATGATTAGAAATGACAACCAAGATGCATGACCTTTAAGATTTTATACAGAAACCTTATTCTTCTTTGTTTGCTTTTGTATGAACTCTCTTCAACCTCCCATTCTATATTTGTTACCTTTGAAAAGTTTAAAACAAGAACCAATATTGACAAAGTAGTGGCCAACCTTATGGTTGGGCGACATGGATAACTAACACCTTCCCTTTTCGTACCTTAGCCCCCGAACCCTCTTTTTCTCTGGTTACGTTTAAAAAGAATTGTGGCTTTCTTTTTGTTTTTCTTGAGTTTTCTCAAAAACCAAGTGCCGACTCCATTTTTCTAAAATGTGTTTGGATATCTAGGATTTTCTGTTTTAAAAGAAAAGAACATTTTTCTTAAAACAATGGATATCCAACGCACCTATTTTTCGAAACGCTCCCACGAGGGGTCAAAAAATAAAACGCCTGCAGTTTTTCTGGCAACTCTACTGGGGACTAGTTTCTCAAAAAAAATCGTAAGAGGGCTTAACTTGAAATGTCAATGATTCTTGTTGTAAACTTTTTATTGGTATTCGCATTTGTATTGTACATATTTACGTGCTTGATTCTCAAAACCCCTGCTCCACCGAACCAATACCTCAGTCAGTTTATTGCCACGAGGCTATGTCGGGGAAGCCAACAATCTTTCTGGCCACATGCTCCCATAGATGTGGCAAAAAGAGTTATTGCTTACCACTTGACCATGCATTGCACCATTCCTGGCATGGGAGGTATATTCTTGACTCTATTCAAAAGGTACACTGATGCAGACCTATCAGCCTTCTCCTGTTGCATATAGTTTCTTAAACCCCTTCTTTTAGGATCAATAAATCTTTTAGGTGTTGGAGGTAATACTGCCAAGATCATTATTTTTGAAAATGATTAATCGGTAAAAAATTAACTGGATGGGCAAACGCCGAAACGGGCTCCAGATAAAAATTTTTGACGAAGAACGATCAAAATAAAACCCGTGCAATCAAAGTTAATTTAGAAGAATACCTCTTGTAGATCTAATCT
>JAULJZ010081131.1:0-12666 GCA_032270985.1 Heliamphora pulchella
AATAAGCTATATTCATTTAATAAATCTTCATCAAAATCTTATTGTCATTTGTCATCCTGTATCTCAATTATATTTCACATACCATCAGTTCCTTCATTGATGAATAAAGTTTTATAGTCCCCATATTCAGACTTTAATTCTGTCGCTTCCCTTAATCGAAAACATGAAAGAACAAAATTAACACGTACTAACTAGGCCTTTACAACTTTACCTCCTTTCGAAATTTCGTCCCCGAAATTCAACACTGAATCTCGAGTCGAACACCACCTCATTAACCATCAGCAACCTCTGATGCAAACCAGGCAACGCCGCTAATAGCAAAATTTCCCCAGCAATAGAAACCCCGAGACTGTCGTCACACGACGTAAACACGTCTTCGAAGAATAGATCGCTATAAAGATTGCATACGCGCGCAAAGTCTCCACTGACATTACCATCATCCATAAAATATCAGATCAAGATCCAAGCCTAGAAATACAATTCTCACCGAACACAATCCACTCTAGTGATAAATGCATTACACGAGGCCAGTCCACTAAGGAACCTGGCAAATACTATATACTTTAGGATATAGGGGCTACCACCCCATTCTTATTGCCACATACTGGTTTAATCACACTTCACAATGCATACTACGGACTATCTCCTTGAGCCCAAACACACAACGATGAACCCCGACACTGATCACACGAAGCCCCATGTTTCATACATACACCTTACTCAAGTTCTGACAATAAACTAATGACCACCCACTTTGCTACCGCCTCACTGTCTTGCTGATGTTAACAACGCCTCACTAAAGTTGACAAGACGCTCATCCACGAGCAACAGTACAAATACCCAATTTTCAGGTTAAAGCTCACTTAATTTACCTTGAATACCCAAGAGCACACTTCATCTAAATCTTCGCCCTCTATTCGATCCTCCATCACGAACCACAATTCTCACCCTGGAGAAACACTAGGTGCCACACCACTGTTCGAGACAAGAGTCCACACGACTGAAAACCAACTCGGCTTCATAGCTATAAAATCGACGCAGCCACCTAACCCCAATGATTTACTTAGACCAAATATACAACGCCGATGGAACGTCTCACAAACATCCACTAACCTTAAACTCGATCATATCTCTCGTGCAACAGCACATCACCATACAACTCAACATCTCACTCTTAAACTACTGATTCTAAATCTACAGATCAACTTCAAGTAAACACGATCATCGTCATCCAACATCAACCCCCAAACTTATAACACCTACATCGATCCTCTGACCCCACAATAGCAGGGCACTCAAACTCAGGTCTTATGCGTCAGGTAGCCAACCAAAACTTGCCTCTTACACTTAGTTACTTCTTCTTATATGGCGCTCACCACGGCCCCTACATTCCCAACCTAACCTTCATGCCAGTCTCGACAGGCTATACCAACTAAGGCTTCTCAAACCTTGACTCCTTCCTGACTCATATCTTACCACACCCTCGGGATCATAATCTGAACATACGGTTACGCCCAAAACACAACACTTACCGCAGTCGACGACCGTTCCTCGACTCTAAGAACTCTGAATAGTTCAAGCCCCAAACAAAACACAAACTAAAACTCTTATTAGAAACCTACCACGTGATTACCCCAGCCGCAAGGTTCCAACGAAATTCTTATACTGCCAAAAGCAAAAGGTACAGCCATACCCTACACCACCCTGAACAAACTGCACACAACGAATAAAATCCTCCATTAATTACTGCAAAAAAAGATCCTACAGCCACCCAATCTCAGTACTCATTCCTTAGGCATAGCTCACGGACCACTACATGAATGCTAATCCACGGAGACTCCCATCTCGCCGAAACAACTGAACCAAGAATCAAACAATGATCCCGATAGTTACACCTAACCAAGGTGGAACAGTTTGCACATCACAACTGTTCGCCAGACAATCGTATTTATTTATTTATTTATTTTTGAGACAAAAATAGCCAACCAAAAACCATGACCCAACCTCAACATACTCTCAGCACCGATCAACACTTAGCCTCCAAAGAACCTTGTAAGTTTTATCTTAAGGTCGCATCGACCATAGTTTCATAGCTACTGTCGACCCCGATCACGATACCCAGATTATCCGTTATGCCAAGCTCTCAACTCCCAGGCCTCATTTACACACACTCGAACATACCAGTCTTCATACCTCAGACAACACATCCCATAGGACTACGAGCTCATCACTAGTCATTCACCAGTCATATACGGAGACACAATGCCACCTTCTCATTGCGCCAAGACCTCACTTCAAAAGATTGTACTGCACTACCCGACTCTCACTAGGCAAATCACAGCCATATCACGGCCTTAAGCCCATTATCTAAACAAGTCACATATATAGCACATGGCACCAAGCAAAGGAAATCTATTTCTGAGACCTTTCATCCAAAACTACTAATGACTTCCACTACCACGCAGACGCCTCCCGCACTTTCACTTCCTAGGCACGCATCTATTACAAAATGTTAACCCATGGTTTCTCGCCTATCGCCCTAGGCCACCCAAGCCACACAGTACACTGCTGAACTTTCTTACTCGATATCTCGTTCCCATGGGCAAATAACACCCCCATCTCTGAACCTAAGATCGAACATAAACAACCTCTAGACATATCACATTCTGGACACACTATCTCAGCACTAGGCCAATCATATTATCGAACTCTTCTATGATCCTTTCAAAACTCATACACCCAGCACTATACTCAAGCACAATCTCTTAACCACGAAGGCAACAATTAAACCACGAACCTGCATTCTCGTAAGAATCCCTCTCAATGAGAATTTAAGCTATCGACATTCTGTACAAATCGGATTACATTTCTCGAAACATCACCCAAATGTTCTATTCATGAGAAGATTAGCTATTATTCCCTGTAAAGTTATCGGACTTCTTAATACAAACAATTTTGGCCACTATTCATAGTAAGTATATTCCTCGTCACACCAGATCCTCATACTCAGTCGCAAGCATTTCAACTATTGTCCAATCCTTCACATCCCAACGACGCATCTCACGCGTCCACAAGACCCCCACCATTTATCCACCAAAGCACAACAGCCCACATACTCGCACCACTTTAGAACATCTCCTTACGGGTCGCACCACACTAACTCAATTCTCAAATGTAGCTAACAACTAAACAAATAGGCAAAGCCATGCTACAGTCTCGAGCTCACAACTCCGGTACATCCATTAGAAAACACGAAATGCTCAATCGGAATCATCCGTCTCTCATATCACTATACGAGCACCACCAGCACACAACTATCCGAACATAAAAGCTAATGTACATAGCACAAGTAAAATGAACCTCGCCTACATTCTAGACCAAACGACACCACCCTATCGCTTATCCTGTAAGGGTAACACAATACCACCACACCTAGACTTTAAGCCGGATGCTAACCACTGCCATCGTCCTCTTAAGGGATCTCTTCCTACCAATGCATCATCTCAAAATGACCACACCAGCCACACCAACAACATCTATCACCTGTTCTATAAGCCACACACACTCACATTCACACTCTTACCATACACCATGTATTCTACACCACGTCACATATTAAAAAAAAGACAATCCACGTCACAAAACTCAACTCCATGAAACTTCCCAAACAACCTCAGATCATCCTTCACCACATCACGACTACCACTGATATACATCCCACTATACATGCGAGTATATCGCTCGAGAATTAATCTGTTGACAACATCTCCGACCTACATATTCATCATCGTGCAAGTCTCAATTCTTATCTAAGGATGCAATTCAGCAACACGCCTCAAAAGAAACTTAAGGGTCATCCACAGACTCTCAAAACTATCTGGCATCATTATGGCTACCAATAAAACCCCATAGGGTAAGGGACCTCCTAAACACTGCCAGACTTTTTAACACACCTTAGGCTAGAGATTATTACGCTCCCGTCCACTATACTTTTGCTCATACCCGATCTCGGGGTACACGGCTCATGACATAGTATGGCTTAAGACATAGCACGACTCATGACTTATATAATCCTCAACACGCCTAAAACCACACTTCATATCCAATCACAACAAACATCCTCTAAGAGGTTTCAAATACCCTACCATACTCATTTGTTAGGCTACTAGTAGCACAACACACACCAAACACTCAATGCTCATCTCACGGGCTTACACCCACCACGATTATTGACCACCAGGTCTCACTTCCACAACCCACACTACCACCTGGACCACAACTCATCCTATCCCCACGGACATAGCTCATATAACAAGGATACCTTAACTCCTAACTAGGTGAAACCCAACTTAACCTTCTAAAGCCGAGCTACACGCTACTCACCACCTAGTCACATCACATCAACACATATTCACATACAGAGGGAAAGCCTCAGAGTAACTCGACAATTCAGGCAATTAATTTAGATTTCTCATAGAAAGAACGTTGGCCAAACGCTTTTCTATTTTGAACCCCAAAGTAGTTGATTCGACGCCAAATGGCATGCCACATCACACTAAGACTCAACCCTCCATGCTCATATAAACATAGAACATGCGCAAAATAATTCAATTGCAAACCCATGGAAGCACACAATTCATGTCGTGTAGTGGTGCTTAATCTCATAAAAAGTCACACCTACTTGTCATCGTTATTTCCACGGCTCCTAGGTATTCGAACCTAGAGCTCTGATACCATTCTGTCACGACCCAAACCCAGATCCATGAACTAACCCCAAAACTCAGCGTACATAAACCATATCCATAGGTGAAGCCCAAAACATAAGAAAATATTATACATAACATTCAAAGGATTTAGTAAAACGAACCGAGTTCTAAAACTTACATTTCCAAATATACTATAAATGTTTGAGACAACCCCCATTCAATATTAAGCTATCACTTTTATTACATCATTTTCTTTAAGTTTATCTACTACAAAAACAAAAGACATCATAGCTCCATCTACTGGCCCTTCCCAAAAGCATCCATAGCTTTGGTGTCACCCTGTCATGCTCCAAACACCAGGGTCACGCAAATGCCCACTAAACACCATTTATAAAAATAAGATTTGCAGTTAGAAAACTATTAACTCAAAAATATGCAACATTTGGATAAAAAATCTCCAAAGTTCAACTCTCATAAACAGAAAACATGCAGTTTCATACATGAATAAGTATAGTGCCTCAAGGCATACAAAACTCGCCTTCTAAAATAGGCATCACATGTAAAAGTACATGTCAAAAATAGAAAAACTACTGCACGTCTTCCATCACCATGGGCATCTAGGTCAACTCCAGATGATCACCTGAAAATGGTTTTACAGCAAAATCTCACACCGTGAGCTGAAGCCCAATAGAAAAAGACTATAAAGCTGTAAAGCAGGCTATGCAATCATAAGCATACAGACTCTATCACTGGAGCCAAAAAGATTTTTCTCTCAAAAATCACAAATTTTCCATCCTTGAAACTATGCATATCATCTTCACAGATATCATGTCGTAGTTAAGGGAAAGCAGTAAAACATAGTATGCTCCACTCGGGCCACACATCGAGAAGAAAACAAAATAAAATGAATCTTATGTACCAACTCTGCCACACACTGACAAAGGTAACAACTATAGACTCTTGCCCATTATCCTAAAACCACTCATGGTCTGCCAAGTAATGACAAGCACTATACAAAGTCACGATAACATAAACCACTTAGTTTACGGGTTCACAACCCGAGGGCACTAAGCACCTACCACCACTTAGTTTACGGTTTCACTACCCGAGGGCACTAAGCACCTACCACCACTTAGTTTACAGTTTCACGACCCGAGGGCACTAAGCACCCACCACCTCGTTTACGGGGATTAACCCGAAGGCACATAGGGACCTACTCTGCAAACGTTTCTGAACTTTGACAGAAGAGCAATGGAAGCCCAACTCATCACACACCACTGTCACGGTACATCTAAGAATAGCATTTTTAAAACCCACAAAGTAGTTCTACATTGCATGTATAACAGTAATCAAATCCATCCACATGGAGATCTACAAGCATGTAAGAACATATTTCTAACAAAACGTTTTAAAAGCTGAGATTCAACCCCAAGGGTTAGCTCCAAACCTCCAAAAATACGTTTTTCACAAAACACCTCGTTTTCAAACCTCGTTTTAAAAACCACAGATATCAACACATCCGGATCATGTATTCAAACCAAGAAAAGTGCAAACATGCCTTTTTATCCGAAAACCAAGGTTTAAACATGAAAACCACATTTAATATATTTTTTACCCGGTAAAAATACATATAATCACATATATCACCTTTTAACAGTAGTAGGGTCTAGAATCCTACCTCAGAGAGCTAAAAGCTCGACATCTGAAAATTGAACTTCATTAGAACGAGAATTCGTCATAATGGATACGAAGCCCACGTCGCTGACAGTAAGGATCTGCTATCCGTCCTTCAAAAACTAAGCCCGGGCCCACCTAAAAGCTAGAGAGAAGGCAGAGAAAAGGTGTAGAGAGAGAAGAGAGAAAGAAAAGACAATTTTAGTCCAAAATATCAAGGTTGTTAGGTTTTATAAAAAGTCACGCTAGGCTTCCATTGCTTTAGAGCCCAACCACCACTCGGGCGGATCCCTGCCGACATACTTCTCTGCCACACCATCGCTCGAGCGCTCACCCCATTGCTTGAGCAGTTAACGCTGGGTGGAAAATTAAAAAAAAGCAACCAAGCCACACCCTCGCATGCACAACTCGTACAATGCCTAAGCATGTCGTTCTAGAACTTAAAACATAAATCATGCATCGAGGCTATTCATATAGTGAAAGAAACATGTCAAATATATATAAATATCTCAAAAAGTGATGGGTCCGGGTCTCACAACTCTCCCCCCTTAAGGAATTTGCCCCCAAAATTCGCTATAAGGTCACGATGTAAACAGCTCTGGGTTTCTAGCACACACCCTAGGTTCAAGCTCCCAAGTCGCTTCTTTAACCCCGTGATGAAGCCAAAGGACCTTAACATAAGCAATCGTTCTCCCCCGTATCGTATCAAGAATCTTGACTAGACGCTCCTCATAAGTGACATCCTCATCAACCCGCAGCTCAGCCCAATCTAACACACGTGAAGGATCAGGCTCATACCTCCAAAGCATGGAAACATGGAACACGTTGTGCACAGATGCTAACTGAGGTGGTAAAGCTAAACGATATGAAACCTCTCCAACCCTGTCATGGATCTCAAAAGGTCCAATGAAACGCGGTGATAGCTTCCCGCTACGACAAAATCTCATTAAACCTCTACATGGCGAGACCTTCAGAAACACATGATCCCCCACTATAAACTCCAAAGGTCGCCTCCTCTGATCTGCATAACTCTTCTGGCGGCGCTGTGCTATCACTAGACGTGACGAATCACTGCAATCTTCTCTGTCGTCTCCCACACCAAGTCGGGTCCCAAGACTATGGTCTCTCCCACATCTGTCCAACACACTGGTGACCGACACGGCCTACCATACAAAGCCTCATACGGTGCGATCCCAATACTAAACTGATCGCTGTTGTTATATGCAAACTCTGCCAAAGGTAGATGATCCTCCCAAGAACCTCTGAAATCAAGTACACATGCCCTTAACATATCCTCTAGAATCTGTATAGTCCTCTCTATAGTGACCAAGTATGCCTCTATTTTAGGTTATTTAATTGTGACGTAATTAAATTATCGGAAGTAGTTTTGGATCACAATTTAGTACGTTGCATGCGGTGGGTGTGTCTTGAGGTACTACGATATCAAGTGAAAAGATTTTTAGATATAATGTCAAGAAAATTTGATTAATCGTGGATTAATTCAAATTTATTAGAGGGCAATTTAACGGGAAAGGATTCAAGTAGATAAGCAAATTAAGTTGCAAATGTGGCTTGAGAAATTTAGAATTGTCTACAGTTTTCAAGAAAAGTGCAAAGCCTACAAATGAACTTTAGGGAGTCTCGAACCAAGACCCACCCATCGGCGCTATGCTCTGCATTTTTTCTTCTCTTGCTTCTCTCGGTTCCATGGAAACGTCTTGAAGGAGCAGCTGAGACGAAGGTTCTAGGAGGTTCATAAGGGAAATACATCTCAGCCGAAGGTGAGATGTTTCTGGAGACATCGATAGAGTAGAAAATTGAGAGAAAGAGAGAAGAAGACGAAGAGAGGACGCGTAAGCGTGCGAAGCCTCGCCACCCTCCATGCCACAGTGCATTCAACGTCGCCTCTCCGATGCCGCCACTCTTTGACGCGGCCGATCATCTCACCGTCGGCGAAGCTTCTTTCTTCCCGCTTTTCTGCTTCTCTTTTATCTTCATTTCTGCTCGTGGCTACCATGGGAGAACACCAAAGCTCCCAAAACTTTTTCTGTTTCCATAAATTAGATGGCCTTTGCCCAAAACTAGATCGAATGGACTCGGGATTAAGCTCTATGCAACAAAGGCACCCCGATTGAACCTGCAAGGAGCCGATTCGAAGAGTGACCGAAAGCTCTAGGGTTTGGGTTCCTAACAAGTTTTTGAAAATTGGGGACTTTATGAGGTAAGTATTCAAGACTACACAAAAAGAGGGTGTCAAAACCACCATAGCTGCAGGTTACGCCGTCTTCTTTATTGTGATGCTTTTTTTTTCCTTTTGTATAAAAGTTTGATTAATACTCCTCTCTTTTCAATTGAAGAGTTTAAACATGAAATTGGAAGCCGACAAAGGAGGTTCCCTCGGGGAGCAATCGTAGCCGGTGGAGGAACTCGTCGGTGAGAAGAAACTGAAGACGTTGAAGGAGAAAAAGCCCGAAGCGCAAAAGACCGCCTCTCACCCCCGTGCTTTCAGGGTTCCCAAGATTTTTGACGAAACGTGAAGAATTGGGGGTTTTACTTCCGACAGGTAGGATTTCGACTAGCTTATGATATTTTGTCAAGATATGTGTTGAATTTTTGATTAAATCTTTAAAATTGTAAATAGTTGGATAATTTTTTGAAAACCTCAACTGAGTTCTTGATTTGGCAGTTTGGAATGGGATAAGTGAATGATTGTGCTGAAAATTTGGGGTAGTAAAGTGTGGTTTTAATGCTTGTAAATTAGAGATTTAGGGAATTAGAGTTAAATTGAAATAATTTAGAGATTAGTGAACTTTTATTTAATCTTTAGCTGGAATTATGAGTACATAAATTGGATTTCTATTCAATTAAGTTTAAACCTCAGAATATGTTAGCTCCTAAATGGATGGTTGAATGTGTAGCTTAACTTGAAAATTTGGTTTGGAATCCTTGAGATACCATAAGAAAATCCGAACTCATGTTGTTGTATGGATCTTTGAGTCAAAAAGTTGGAGTTAGTACATGAAATTTGGGGTTTAACCTAGAATTGTGAAGTTGTAGTATAAATCAGTGGCTCATGGAGGAACTTGAAATCGATAAACAAGAACTCGGATTAGTCCGTGCGTATATCATATGAACTGGATAATTGAAAGGGGTAACCAAGGAAAAGAAGAACATGGGGATTATGTTCTAATATGAGATTGAAACTTTTAAGTAGTAACCTTAACCCAGGGACCTGAAGTTGTATACAATTTTAACTTAATTTATTGTGATTTTGATAGCTTGACTTGCCTATATTGTATAAATTTATAAAACTAGGAAGTGATTGCATGATGAATAAGACAAATATGATAAAGGATGGAACCTGACTCTTGATAATTTAATAATGGTAATTTAAATTTTTGTAGTTAGTGAAAGACTTGTGAAAATAATGATTGTCTTAACATAATTATTGAGCTCTATGAACTTGGGTGTTAAATAAGTACCTAAAGTTTTGACACATGATGTAGTGTTGAGCTATGACCCAACTCCGTGAAACCTAATATTTTAAAGACTTGAGTTGAATATACAGTTCAAACCTCATAAATCATATAGAGTAATAGCTTAATGACTGAAACCGTATTGTTAAATGGGAGCCTTGTAATTTGTGTGCTTAAGGATGGTGAATTGAACTTGAGACTAAATCTCAAATTTGGAAGAGTTAGGAAATTCATACTTACTAATGAATGTAACAATATGTTATTGTAATGTAATTTGTTAGCTTGTGGCTTAGGAGTTAACATTATAATATTTATGGTGTGAAGTTAGAGTCTTTGATTAATTAAGTAAATATGGGAATACCAGTCATAGATGTGGTGATGATTGGTGATGTATGAATGAGAATCAATTTGATATCGGGTTTAAAGCAAGAATAATAATAAAAAAATCATGGAAGTTGAGAATGGAAAATGAAATGACTAGTTATGCTCGATGGTAGTGTGGTTAATATAAGAACTTGAGTCATGGAATTTAATTTTGATTTATGGGAGTCTAAGTGTTGAATGAATGAATTATGAATATGTGTTTGAAGCTTATGGTTTAAATGGATCTTGAATTTTAAAGAATTGACATTCAAAGAGTAATGATACAAAATTTGATTTAAGACTTATGGATGATATAACGGCTAAATAGTGTGAGAATTGTGTTGATGATGAAAATGGGAAACACGAAAAAAAAATTTGATGAACTTATGTTATGTTCTTGATTTTTATGTGAAAATTCTAAAGAAATTTGGTTTAGAATGGTAACCACTAAATGAGCATCCACAAGTGGAATTACAAATTGAAACTCATGACATCAAATGGAAATGGGCAAAATAATGAATATGGAATGTGATTGACAATATGGGTTATGAAACTAACTTGGGAAAGAAGAATGAATGTCTGGATTGGATTCTTGATTGGATAATAAATGATTGTATAGTAAAAGGAATATTGAATCGATGATTGATGTGAATGTGATAAGTTGGGCTTGCACAGCTCCGCGGTGAAAGACCAGAAACTTGCGCAAGATGGGGACTACATGCCCACGGGTTAGCCTCCGAAATGTGGTGGTTGTGTCGTGGTGAGTTATAGAGCGACCCATTCCACAATGGCTTCGCGTAGCTTATTGGGGGAGCATGGGGCGATGCTTCTATAAGCTTCACCCGACGTCGGTTCAATATGGGATTGGTTGTGTTGTGATGAGTTATAGAGCGACTCATTCCACAATGGCTTCATGTAGCCCATTGGGGGCGAATGGGGCGATGTTTCTATAAGCTGCATCTGACGTTGGTTTCAGATGATTGTAGTGGTGAGTTATAGAGCTATTTATTACCCAATGGCTTCGCGTAACCTATTAGGAAAATAGAGAGGGATTTCTATAAGATGCACCCTACATCGGTTTGGTATTTTAATTAATGAAATGGAATAATAATGCGATCAGTAAACTAATAAATGAGAAAGAAAGTTAATAGTATTATGATGATGAATGGAAATGAACTGGTGTTCGATTATTAATTAAAGAGAAGAAAGAAAAAGTGAAAGAACTAATGGCTTAATAAAAATGAAAGGTGGAAAAGAAATTAAAGATGAACTGTTAAAGAAATCACAAATAAAAAAAAAGATGAGAATGTGGAAAGTTGAATTAAAATGAAGGGTTAATGATTTAGTAATAAAGAGTTAAGATTAAGTAAATAAAGAGTGAAGGGATGCGAGATAAGAATGGGTTGTAAAAGGGATTTGAATGTGATTGCATAATAGCATGTCATTCACACCTCACATATCATGCACTATATCTTTGTTAGTCTTTATCTTATGAGCTCTGGCTCACGTTCGTTGAATCAAACATTTTACAGGTTTAAAGAGGAAGGAAGAGACATGGCATGAAGTTTGGCGAGGGATTAAAGTAAATGAAGAATGAAAAATGTTTGTAGTTTATAATTTTAAATAATGTATTTAATATTATGAAAATTTGTAATATTATTGGTAATTCATGGATGCTTGTAAAGAAACATGTATTTATATCTCTTTATTTATATATGTGTCTTATAGTTGATCGTTAGATTTATCTTTTAAAGTGTAAAAGATAGAATAAGTTTTTCTTAGGTAATAGTAAGTATATTGAGGATTGGTTTGAGTCGATGAAACCACAGTGGTGGAGAAATCAGTAGTTATGTAATTGTTGAATGGAGGTTGTGAGTTGAAATCAGGCGGTGCCTGAATATATATATATATATATATATATATATATATATACATGGTGATTTGAGTTTGACAGATTTACAGGAAAAATTTGAAATAGTTCGAAAAACAGAAGAAATTCAGCCGAAATTTTTAAAAAAAAATTATACTTAGAACATTTGGGGTAGAGTTTGAGAAACGATAATTTTTAAAACAATTTGGACTCGGGATGTTTTCTTTAAAGGAGGTTCTAAGCACGGATTAGACTACAGGAAAAGGTTTTCTCATTGAATGGCTCAGATTATTAGGTTGTTAAGAGTGTTCACGTGCCTTGGAGCCGGGGGAGTGACAGAATGGTATCAGAGCTCTAGGGTCGAATACCTATGAGCTGTGGGTAACGATGGTCTTTGTGTTGTTGGAACGCGGAAGAAAAATTTAGAATCGACGCCGTGACCGTAAAAAACAGCGCATGCGTTTTTCATGAAAAACCATATCCACGAACAGATATATTATGATTAAATATACCTTCAAGAAACTTGTACAAGTTTCTTTGATGCAGAACAACGATCCGAGACGACCCAATGATCTTC
>JAULJZ010081141.1:0-12666 GCA_032270985.1 Heliamphora pulchella
CAATTTTGATTGTTCAAAATGTGTTAACACTTTTATTTTGAAAATATAAAATATTATCCATTTAAAACTATTTATTCTTTAGAAAATAAATTATGAAAATCATCAAAATCAAATTAAAAAGCCCTTGGGCTAACAACCTAGAGAGAAGAAAAGTCAGTACAAAGGAGATAAGAATGCTTCTAAGTAAAACAAACAACAAGCTAACCTGCTTCCTACACAGGGACGAAGCGGATCACACCTTGACGAATGGCATCTTCAATTTCCCAATAAGGAGGGTTGACTTTAGCAACGATTACTTGTTTGGCCTGGGGTAGCAAGTCATGAACTCCTGGCTTCCAAAACAAGTGGGCAAAAACTGCGTCTATTGGAGGATCCGAGGGAATAGGCTTGCCAAAAGGTTTTATAAAGGTCTCAAAAGGGGGAACATTGTCTCCTAAATTCCACCATCTTTTGGCTTAAGAGATGGAAACATCGATTTGTTGCCGGTCATATGTCATGAGCAAGCACTATCGAGGTACTACATTCCTTTATTGAATGAGAATTTGGGACACACATGCAAGGAGAATCAATATTTAATTTTTGGTACCCAAATTTTCTTGGGTCCTTTGATGTTAGTTTCTTGAGGATGTTTTCTTTTAGAAACCCATGCCTTCTTAATAGAAACATTTAAGAATTTTCTATGTGGACAGTGGGTGGACAGTTGGTGACAATGTGTCCATGTTCATAACAGTGGAAGCAAGTGACATTTGAATGATTTGATGATGCTTTGACAAATATGTTGCTCAACAATTTTTGTTTCTTCTTGGATTTGTAACCAATTCCAGCTTTGTCAAAAACACACTTTTGCATCCCAAGAAGTTTATCCAAATTTTTCTTTCTTTGAGTGAACTTATAAACAGTTTTTGTAAGATCCTCAACTCTTTCTTTCAAAATCTAGTTTTCATTTTTCAGATCAAAGACTTGTTTTGTCAAAATAAATTTTTCACTTTTTAAAGTATCTATTTCAGTTGAGGAGGAAAAAACTAATTTTTTTAGAATAGAATTCTTAGCACCTAATTTTCTCAAATCATCATGTAAATCTTCAAAAGTACTTTGCAATTCATATAAAGAAAAAGAGTCAGAAGTTACCTCATCATCTTCTCTGGCCATAAGGTATAGATTGGCAACTTCATTTGTTTCATTTTCATCCTCAGAGCTGCTGTCATCGCTTTCGCCCTAAGTTGCAATCGTGGCTTTCTTGAAGCCTTTCTTGAATTACTTCTTGAGCTGACGGCATTCAGCTTTGACGTGCCCAGGCTTCTCGCATTCGTAGCAGATTATCTCATCCTTCTTGTGTTCTGCTTTAAATCTGCTGGAATCACCTTTGAACTTGTTTGGTTCTCCCTTGTATCCTTCCTTCTTGAAGAATTTTCTTCCTCATTGGTTCTTATTTCTAAGAAACTTCTTGACCTTCTTTGTGATGAGAGCCATGCCTTCATTCTCATCACTGGAGGTTCTTCTTCAGATTCTTCATCATGAGTTAAAGAATTGAAGGCAATGTCTTTTTTCTTTTTATTGTCTTCCTCATCATCCATCTTGATATTCATCTCATGGGTCATGAGAGAACCAAGAAATTCTTCTAGGCTGAGCCTGTTCAGGTCCTTGGCTTCTTGTATAGCCGTGACCTTTGCTTCCCAACTCTTAGGCATGCACCTAAGAATTTTTCTTACCATCTCTGCAATAGAATAAATCTTGCCAAGAGATTTCAGTTCATTTATAATATCAGTGAAGCGAGTAAACATATCAGATATGGTTTCATCATGCTTTATTTTAAATAGTTCATAGTTATGCATAAGTAGACTGATTTTTGACTCTTTAACTTGATTGGTATTCTCATGGGTAATTTCGAGTCTATCCCAAATTTTTTTAGCGGTGTCACAAGTCGAGATCCTATTGAACTCATTTGGGTCAAGTGAGCAGTAAAGGAGATTCATAACTTTAGCATTTTTTTGTACTTTCCTAATGTCAATTTCAATCCATTCTTCTTCTGGTTTATAGAAAATTTTCTTTTCAATTATTTTGGTAGGTCTTTTGGGTCCATTTATAATAACCCGCCAAAAGTCATAGTCTGCGGCTTGAATGTAAATTCTCACTCTAGCCTTTCAATAGTTATAATTTGTTCCATCGAACAAATGGGGTTTGTTGGTCGATTGATCTCCAGATTGGACAGGTCCAATACTAGTGGTTTCCACAAAAAAAAAATTTAGACTGTTAAGTCAAAAGTAAGAGCCCAAGCTCTAATATCAATTATTAGATCTAGACAACCCAAGAGGGAAGTGAATTAGGTCTTTAAAAAAAATAAGCAATTTAAAAACTTTTTTCAGAAATCTTTTAATATTGCAATAAGGCAAGATAAGCAAATATGAAATCAATGCAAGTATTAAAAGATGAATGATAGAGAGATAGAACCAGACACCAGAGATTTATAGTGGTTCGGTTTATCCTAGCCTGCATCCACTACTCAAGATATCCTTTGAGTATTTTCACTATTCAGAATACTTCACGGGCATATTCTAAGCCTTTATAAACTTCAAGACTTTGCTTGAATGATCTAAATGTTTACGGACACATTCAAAAGCCTATTTCAGCTTCATGAAGATCCTATAAAAACAAACCTCTGTTTTCTTCTAATCTCTCTTGAACTCTTCTTTGATGAGATTCACTCACTCACTCACTCAAAGGATAAAGGGTTACTCACCCTTGAATACAATAAATGAAGAGTATTAATGATGAACTCTCACTCTCTTTACAGAAATGATTTACAATAAATGAAAAGGTAAAGAGAAATGAGGAACAAGAACTGGAGTTACAGCAATAAATGTGAGCTTGATGATTCTGAGATTGATTTGAGCAATGGAACAGTAAATGCAAGTCTCCAACCTTCTTAAATACTGAGAAGTAACTCCTTATATAAGTTCTTGGGGTATCATGACCGTTGGAGGTAGGTGGGGGCAATAAATGCAAAAAATTCAACCGTTGAGATTTGTCGTATTTTAAATTTACGTTTTTAGGGTCGAAACAAATAACTTTGGTGTCGACACAAAGTGTCTAGGGCAAAGTTCTTCAAGTGGTTGGGTTAACACGAATTTTCTGAGGGGTCAACACAATTTCTGCACTTTACCTTCCAACGTTCTAGGGTCAACACATTTTGAATCTGGTGTCGACTCCTTTAAAGCTTCAGCATCCGAAAAAACAACTTTGTGTCGACTCAACTTGCCTTTGGTGTCGACACGAATTTCTACAGGAAGACTCGGTACTTTTGTGTCGACATATTTGGTCTTTGGGGCCGACACCAAAATTCTACAGTCAGTCTCGGTTGTTTTGTGTCGACACATTTGCTCATGGGATCGACACCAAAATTCTGCAGGCAGGCTCGGGACTTTTGGGTCGACACAACTTGTCTTGGGATCGACACCAAAAATCTGCAGGAAGTTTCGGTTGTTTTGTATCGACACAATTTCCATTTGTGTCGACCCAAACTTCCGGATACCAAAAGTGAGGATCACTTTTATGTCAACTCATTTTGAGACTTTTAGAGCAAAAGCTCTTTTGTGTTGACACAAACTTTGTTTGTGTTGACACTAACTCTTTGATACCTGAAGACCAACTTGAAAAACAGTTAGGGTGTCAAACCATTTGATCAATGAGTATTGACACACTTGATATGCTTCAAGTATACTTCGACTTAAAAGTGTTTGACTTAATTTTTAATTAAGATCAACACAAAATATTTTAATTAAAGAATACTTAAATATTTGAACATTTTTGAGATAAAAGTCATTTATTTTTTGCTAAGGTGTCAACTTTGATTGTTCAAATTGTGTTAACACTTTCATTTTGAAAATATAAAATATTATCCATTTAAAACTATTTATTCTTAGAAAATAAATTATGAAAATCATCAAAATCAAATTAAAGAGTTCTTGGGCTAGCAAATGTAATTATCAATACTACATTCACATTTGAGTTTAATGGTTGTAATTAATTTTTTTTTCTTTTAATCTAGTTTAAATTCCTTGTAATATTTCATTTATTTTCATTTTCTTCTTATAATTTAGTTTTTTTCTTTCAATATACCATTTTTTTTCTTTTTTTTTTATAATATTAGTTTATTGTTCTTTTTATTTGAAGTATTAGTTTAATATTCTTTTCTAGCATTTAATTTTTTTTCCTTTTTTTATTATTAGCTTTATTCTTCTTGTAATGTAGTATTCCCTTTTGTTATTAGTTTTATTTGTCTTTTATATATTTCTTTTATTCTTTCATTCTAATCAATTCAAAAATCACAAAAATTCTCTTAAGTTTGTTTTTATTTCTTTTATGTTAATATAGTTTTCTCTTCTTATAGTAGCTTAGTTCTCTTTGGGTTTTTTTTTTGTCTTTTTTAAAATATATAAAATGTAAATAGCTAGATTTTCTTTTATTAGTATAGCATTTTTTAAACATCTTTTCATTTTAGCACAATTTTCTTTTATAAATCTTTTTTTACTTTCTTTTATTTTAAACCATTAAGTTCTCTTTTGTCATAATACTTTTATTTTTAGTTTTTTTTGTTAGTAAACTCTCTTTTCTTTAATATAGAATTTTTTATGCATATTTTATTTTACATATAGTGTTAAATACTCATTATGTTATTGTCTCTCTAAATGTATGTTTGTGCATGTTTTGATTACTTTCTTTAAATGCATGTTTAGAGTAGTTTAAGTCATCTTGTTAGCAATTCATATTTAGATAATTTTAATATTTTTTAATATATTTTTGCTCTTTAATTTGAATCATGTTAGCCTAAGTTGTTTTAATAATATTGTATGTGGGAGTACTCTATGTATCCTTTAATTAGAAATTACATGCCGTAGGACTTAGGACCTTTTTATTTTGATACTTATTTTATTTGGCGTTCTATATACCTATGTTACAGTTTTCATTATTTGATTTTAGATGTTCCCTCTTTACCTCAACTTTCTTTATTTGCATGCATTTAAGAAATCCTATGAAAGAACCAATGATGATTAGTAGAGACCAACCTTACGGTTGGACGAACGGGGTGCCTAACACCTATCTCAATTCATACCTTAGCCCCCGAACCCTTTTTCTCTGGTTTAATATTTTAAAGATCAGTAACCATTTTTATTTTTTTAGTTTTTCTCAAGAACTAAGTGGCGACTCTATTTTTAACAAAAAAGAGTTTTCAAAATTTAATTTTCAAGATGTTAAAATATTTTTTAAACGTCTTTGAATTTTCTTATTTTTGACCATTTTTGTTTGTTTGTTTCGGTTAGTTCCTTTTCTGTGCTTGGCCCGGGTTTTCTGTTATCTTTCGATTAGGTTAGCTTTTCGCCTCCGAGTTCTTATCCGGGTTTGTTCTTCACTTTGTTTGGTTTTTCACGCCGTAGCTTTCTTCTCGGGGTCATGCCCATGTTTTGAAGCTTCTAAAATAGTTTCTCTCTCCTATGGGTTCTTTCTGGATTGTTGGTTTCTCCCCCGCTTTCGTTTAGACTTGTTTCCTTCGAACCTTTATTATACTCGTGTGAGCTAGTCTTGCTTTCCTACTGAAGTGCTGCCCATTTTCCTTTAGGATCCTAGATCAAATCAGTCCTTTTAAAGGTTAAAACTGTTTCCTTGCCAGAATGTTGCCCGTTTCTCCGTTTAGATGAGCCTTCTCTCTAGAATTTAGTTGATTCCCTTCTTAGCCGTTATTCTGGTTTTTGGGTCATCCTGTTGTTATGCTGCCAGTATGAGCCCGGCATGGGCATTGTTTCAGCTTCCGTGATTATCTGCTTATGATTTGTTATTTCGGGTATTTGGGATGTTTGCTATCTGTCGTCAAAATTTTGTCTAAAAAGTATTTGATACTGGTCATTCTGCTTTTGGGATCCAGGTTTTCTTCGGGTCTAGATTATTGAGCCAGGAAGATTACAGTCGACACGTGTCTGGGCAAGATCAGGGTCAGACAGACTATAGAATATCTGAACAACCAGCTGAGTCATCGAAAATGGCAGAGACTGAGGTGAACTTAACAGCTCTGATAAGAGTTATTATTGAGATACAAAGAGCTGGGGAGCAGCAGACCCAAACTCAAAATTAATGTCAGGCGCAAATTCGGGCGATTCAGGTCCGTCTGCCATGTGCCAACGGACAGCTGGAAGATACAAACGAGAACGGTGAAGACTTTTGGGACGATAACCAAGAATAAGAAGCACCGCAAGTCGCTGTGCTACCTCGGGTTCCCCACCCGATGGTGGTAGAGGAAGAAATTACTGCTCAGTCTAGGGAATCCGCTCTGGCAGAGAAGATCAATCGAATGGAAAAAGTACTAAGAAAGGCAATGGGAGTAGAAGAATACATGCTGAATGTAGGCGGTTTGTGTTTATTTTCAAATGCCAAACTGCCCAAAAAATTTAAAATGCTGGAGATGGAGAACTTTGATGGCACTAGAGACCCCCGAATTCATCTAAGGATGTACGTTGGAACTCTCTCTCCCATGGGGATTGACGATCAGCTCAAGGCCCAACTATTCCACCGATCACTTTTTGAGGCAGCACAAAAGTGGTTCCTCTCTTTGGAGGTAGCTAAGACCAAGACTTGGGAAGATATAGTCACTGAATTCATCAGTCAGTATAGCTACAATGTTCAACTGGATGTGACCATTCGAGAGCTAGAAACAACTCGCCAAGAGAACCGGGAATCGTTTGTTGATTTTCTGATCCGGTGGTGGGACAAAGCCGCCAAGATGATAAACCGGCCCACTGAGAAAGAATAAGTGAGAATGGTGGTGAAAAATTTGTAGTCCCCTCTAAAGCGTTACCTCATCACACTGCCACTCTCTACCTTTGAGCAGCTATTTGACGCTGGGGTACAGATCGAAGACGCCATTCAGTCCGGAGATATTGAGAAAGCAGAACCCAGCCAGAAATCGAGAAGGACCTTCCCTACAAACAACCAAAATTAGTCTACTGTTACCAACCTCGTGTCACGTTCGAACGAGGTAAACCACCTGAACCCTTCCTTTCCTACTCAGCTACCAGGCCACAATCAACAGGCAAGCAACGGTCAACAGGCACAACAACGGCCAAGGAGAGTCTTCACTCCCCTTAATATTTCACTAACCACTGCCCTGAATCGACTTATCGAGAAAGGACTCATCAAGTTATTGAATCCCATGCCGGAGCCTGATCCCCTTCCCCTAAGATACAATGCTTCGCATTATTGCGCTTATCACCAGGGCCACGGACATCTGACTGATAAGTGTATGAGACTACGCCACGAGATCCAGGATCTCATTGATAACAAAGTGATCCATTTGCTGTCTGCCGCTCCGAAGCTGAATGTCACAACTAATCCTCTGCCAAACCATGCTAAGCAGTCTGGGGTAAACTGCATAACTTTGGAACGGTTAGAAGATCCGAGTCAGTATATCTGCCACACCCTCAGATTTTGACTACTGAGGATCAGACAACATGCTCATTTATTATAGCTAAAAACAGCCGGGATAGGATGGAGGAATTGAATGATAATACCTGGGGGTGGTATCGAATGGTAATCCAAGCCTACCAACAAGAAGAGGAGCATCACAATGAGGAAGATGATTGGCCGCTGAATTATCCGGCATGACCTTATGGGTTTGGCCACGTGCTTGATGGAATTACTCTTTCCCAACTTTTAGAGGAGGAGATATATGTCGATGAGATGCAATTCTATTGGTTAGTGAGGGTTGTGCTGAAATCAGATGGGGCGGAGTGGGCCGACTTTTGGGCCGCTCGAGAACAACACGTGGAATACATCAGGGAAGACATATGAGAAGAAGTTGACAATATGTGGGCTATTAAGGATGATGAGGAAAGAAGAGGAAGAGTAGTGGTCAGTGAGTTAGTTGATCTGTGGGCATTTGAAAGCCCTCTGTGCATAGACGAAGTAAGGCAGACCGAAAGTACAATACCAGAATTGTGGGATCCCGAGGACGGTGTGGAACATCTAACAAGGAGTGGATGGCATTTCAAGCTGACTCAATTGTAAAAAGGGCAGTCAAGCGAGAAAGGGAAAGAGAAAGAACAAGAAGAAGATGATGACGTTGTGCTGAAGCAGCTTAAAAAGACACAGGCCAATGTCAGCATCTGGGGCTTATTGATGACCTCACATAAACATAGACAAGCTGTGCGGAAGGTCCTGAACAAAGCCAGTGTTTCAATAGATGCGACCCTAGAGCAGCTTGTTGGACTCATTCTGCCAGCTTAGAGCCAAAAGTCATCTCCTTTTCTGATAAGGATTTGCCAGCAAAAGGAAAGAACCATAACAAACCCCTGCATATAACCGTTAAATGCTTGAAAAAGTGGGTCCCGATGACTCTTATCGATAATGGGTCCGCGTTAAATGTCTGTTCGCTTAGAACAACAGTTTGCTTGGGATTAAAATCGGAACATTTCACACCTAGTAATCAAGGGGTCTGAGTCCATGACAATACGAGGAGAGATGTGCTGGGCCTGGTATCATTCGCGTTATTAGTAGGGCCTCTGGACACATCGGTTGAGTTACACGTACTGGATGTACTGGCTTCTTTCAACTTGTTGTTAGGCAGGCCATGGCTGCACGACCCGAACATCCAGGCAGTACCATCAACTCTTCACCAAAAGCTGAAACTGATAAAGAATGGGACGGTTCTGACTATCCATGGAGAAGACAACATCTAACCCCCAAGAGGAGAATGCTTGACTCTCTTGGAGGTTCAGCATGGCGAAGGGGATGTGTCGCTAAGTGGCTTCCGATTCGATGAAGCGCAGGCTGTGCGAATGCTATTGAATGAAGAAGAGATGTACATCAACCTGAGAGCAATTACAATGATGAGACAAATGTCCTACTTTCCAAGCATGGGGCTAGGGCGTAGGCAGCAAGGAATTCCCAAACTTGTCTAAGTATTGCCAGCTTCTTGTCGTTTCGATCTTGGATATAAACCAACGGAAGAAGACTTGGAAGGGCCTAAAAGGGGACAGAAGGCCAACTATTCAGGAACACTCAACAAGTATTTTTTCAAAGAAGGAGAAGACTTCCCGTACTGTGGCTTCCCAAAGCCATGGATCGACGAAGAAATCGACCAGAAGTTGCCAAGGTTAGGGATCTTCTCTGGTCATCAATTATTCGATACGGAAGAAGAGGAAACAATGAAAAGGGAAGAGGAAGGAAAGAAGATCCAAGAAGAAGATTGGATAGACAAGCTTGATGGAATCGATATGGGAGTGTTGTTCAACGAAAAGAGGGCACAGCTGTACGTGACTAACCCAAATTGTTTCATGATGCGCTTCAGCGCGCCAACCGACTGCACCAAGCTCATCGTCGATGCGGCTGCAAATGAAGTAAAGGACTAGACTTTAGAGTCCTGTAATGTGCATGTGGTCTATTCTGAGTCTAAGTCTAAGTCTAAGTCTGTGATTTAGGGCACGTCTGTTTGTGCACCTCTCCCTATTTATGCTTTTGAGTTTGTAATTTCGTCTTTCTTCAATGAAATGAACAAGATTTCTGGTTACTCTGCTTTGTTTGATTTATTTCATACGCTTTCTGACGATTTTAAATTCAACAGGGATATCCCCGAAGAAATAAAATTTTTAATAAAAAGAGAAAAAAAATGCATGCCCAACCAATAATTGAAGAAACTTTGTCAATAAATTTAGATAATGAAACTAACCCACAAAATGTACAAATTGGTTTTTCTTTATCTTTAGTTGAACGTGAACAATTAATAACATTATTAAAAAAATTCAAATATGTATTTGCATGGTCTTACGAGGATATGTCCGGAATTAATCCCGACATTGTCCAACACCATATTCTCTTGTACCCTGACGCTAAACCGGTCAAATAAAAATTAAGACGGATCCGCCCAGAATGGACTCTAAAGATCAAAGAAGAAGTTACTAAACAGATCAACGCTAGATTCCTTATGGTAATCGAGTATCCAAAGTGGATGGCTAATATTGTTCAAGTGCTGAAGAAAGACAGACGCATCCAAGTCTGCGAGGATTTTCAGGATCTCAACAAGGCTAGCCCGAAAGACGATTTTTCTTTACCACACATCGATGTCTTGGTAGACAGTACAGTAAGGCAAGCCTTGTTATCATTCATGGATGGCTTCTTCGGACACAACCAGATTCTGATGGATCCCGAGAACAGAGAAAAGACGACATTCACTACACCATGGGGCACCTATTGTTATTGTGTAATGCCGTTTGGTTTGAAGAATGCATGGACAACCTATCAGAGGGTTGCCACTACTTTACTGCATGACATGATACATAAAGAGGTCGAAGTGTACGTGGACGACATGATAGTCAAGTTCAAGGATCGGGATGGCCACACTGTAGCACTGCAAAAATTCTTTGAGAGGATTCGAAAATACAAAATGCGACTCAACCCACAAAAGTGTGCCTTTGGAGTTACTGTCGAAAAAATGCTTAAATTTATGATCACTCAACGAGGTATTGAAGTGAACCCTTCAAAGATCAAAGCAATTTTGGAAATACCTCATCCGAAGACCGAGCGAGAAGTTAGGGGCTTTCCGGGTAAGATACAGTTTATCAGTCAATTCATCGCAAAACTGACAACAACCTGCGAGCCGCTCTTCCGTCTGCTGAAGAAAAGAGTTGAGTTTGAATGGGATCAGAAATGCCAAGATGCTTTTGATGCCGTATGACAGTTCCTGCAAAATCCACATGTTCTAGCTCCTCCCGAACCTGATAAGCCACTGATCCTCTATTTGCCAGTGATTGATTCAGCTACGGGATGTATGTTGGCGCAAGAAGGTGAAACTGGAATCGAAAAGGCTAATTACTACTTAAGCAAGAAGATGACGGGGCCAGAAATACGGTACACACCACTGGAAAAGACATGCTAGGTTTTAGTTTGGACTTCTCAAAAATTGAGGCATTACATGCTGTCTTTCACAGTAAATATCATCTCCCGAATGGACCCGTTGAAATAACTGTTCGAAAAGTCGGCACTAATAGGAAGGTTGGCTTGATGGTTGCTATTGCTATCAGAATCCAATCTTAAATATATCTCCCGAAAGTCAGTCAAGGGCAGAATTCCTAACCAACCAACCAGTTGAAGGAGATGAGGACACAGAGTTCTAGTTTCCTGACAAACAGCTAATGAAAGTCGGAGATGACAAGTGGACTCTATATTTTGATGGCACATCCAATCAATATGGCTATGGAATAGGAGTCCTTCTTGTCACCCCTGACGAATCGGACGTCCCTTTGACTTTAAAGCTCAATTTTATAGTCACCAACAATTAGGCTGAATATGAAGCATGTTTAGCTGGATTGGAGGTAACCTTAGAATTAGGGGCAAGGAAGCTGAAAGTCATCAGAGATTCAGCACTAGTGGTTTCACAAGCAAGAGGAGAATAGAAGGTCAGGGACGTGGCATTGATTCTCTACCACCAAGAGTTAGAGAAACTAATACCGTGTTTCGAATCAGTGATCTTTACCCATGTGCCAAGACTGCAGAACAAGTTCACCGACGCACTGGCTACCTTAGCATCCATGATTGACATACCATTCAGGGTCAGAATGAGGCCCTTAATAATCGAACAGAAAAGAAAATCGGCATACGAGACGATGGTAACAATCGAGGAAAGCACTAACAAACTTCCATGGTATTTCAACATCCAGAACTTCATGGAGAAAGGAGAATATCCCATGTTTGTCAACAAAAAGGATAAAAGGACGATACGAAGACTATCTGCACAGTTTGTCATTTGTAGTGGAAGACTGTTTAAACGAGGACACTCTGGGATCAATAAGCTATGTATTAGCACTGAAGAAGGCCAAGAACTAATGAAAGAGATACACGCAGGGGTCTGTGGGCCGCACATGAGCGGAAACATGTTAGCCTAGAAGATCCTACGACAAGGATATTTTTGGTTGACAATGGAAACAGACTGTATACAGTTCGTGCAGAGATGTCATAAGTGTTAGATTCACGCAAACCTTATGCAGGTTCTCCCATCTCAACTGTATAACCTGACGTCACCATAGCCATTCTCAGTATGGAGCATTGATGTGATCGGCAAGGTAACACCGAAGGCGTCAAATGGGCACGAGTTCATTTTAGTGGCCAATGACTACTTTACCAAGTGGGTAGAAACCACCTCCTACTCGGTACTAAAAGTCTCTCATGTTGCCAAGTTCATCAAGCAGAACATTATTTGCTGGTAAGGAATCCCCCATGAGGTCATCTTGCATAATGGCTCGCATTTCTAAGGAGAGGTCTTGGATTTTTTCGAAGAATACTGGATAATGGCTCACAAATCCTCACCATATCGGCCACAGACCAATGGAACAGTTGAGGCAGCAAACAAAAATATCAAGAAAATTCTGCAAAAGACGATCAATTCACACAAAAATTGGCCAGAACATCTACCATTTGCACTTTGGGAATATAGAACGTCAATCAGAACTTCAATGGGAGCTACTCTGTACTCTTTAGTGTACGAGATGGAAGTCGTGCTTCCCATTGAGATGAAAACACATTCACTAAGAGTAGTGGTTGAGGCCAGTATTTCAGAAGCAGAATGGCAAAGGAACCGAATGGAAGAGTTGCTCTTGTTTGATGAAAGAAGACTGCAGGCTCTGTTTC
>JAULJZ010081161.1:2398-12666 GCA_032270985.1 Heliamphora pulchella
AACTGGCTAATAAAAAAAAAGGTAAGCAAGGACTGCAACCAGTATTTAGGCAAGACAATATGTCATCACAGAATAAGGATTTCCAGTACTTCCATAATCTAGCTTTGAGTAATATCCAAAATCCAGGTTGGATCTGGAAGGATATTAGAGCTCGTCTGTACTCTTACCCCAAAAAGGTCATAATGTACATAGATGAAGATATCAATTTTACTAGTCATTAGCCAGACAGAGTCGATGAACAGGTTGGCGTTTCAAGTCTTTCGACATTAAATGTTTCGCATCAAGAGTTAGTAGATCGGTAGCTCATAATTCTAACAAGTAACAACACACAAATTAGCATTAAAACAGAAAAAGATAGGATTAGAAGGGAAACAAATCCGATCAAATAATTCTGAAAGTGAACCACACGGAGATTAAATTTTCAATTCGATCAACCATTCGGAAGCCCTAACATAGTCACACAACTCAAAAAGTAAACATCTTTAAGCTTGATCGCTAAATACACAGTTATGATATATATATATATATAATCACAGTACCTGAATCAGAGTTGTGAAAACCGCAAACATCACGTACAGATCAATGATCTGCAAGAGAAGATTTAGGGTAGGGATCAATAAAAAAATCCTCGTCTACGCATTAAGTGTGTGTGTGTGTATATATATATATATATATATATATAGAGAGAGAGAGAGAGAGAGAGAGAGAGAGACCTTGAGGTTTGTGGGGGTGGCGGCATAAGCAGACCGGAGCGAGTGGAAAAGCGCTTGAGCGTCCTTCGTCGTCGTCGTCGAAGACTTCCCCATTTCCGACCTCCCCTTCTTCTCCTGTTCCCTCTCCCTCTGTCGCTCTTTCGTATGTCTCCGCGAAGTGCATTATTTCAAACTCCTCTGTTTAACTTAACCTCTGTTTTTTTTTAAAACAAAAACATATTTCTTTTTTTAAAAATAAAATAATTATAATATTATCAATTAAAAAAAAACCCTTCTCAAAAAAAAAAAATACTAATATTTCAAGAGTACTGCTATTAGAGCCGAATGCCTGGCCAAATTTGAAGGCCCACCTGTTTTGTTGACTTTCATGTTTGCCTTCATAAGAGAAAAGTTGCTGCGGTAATTATTGCATTTTTTTTTCTTTTTTGTACTAATTTTAAGTTTATCATCATTTTATTTTTAAAAAAAACTGTATAAAGGGCTCGTTTGGAATAATTTTTTATTTTTTATTTTTTATTTTATTTTAACTAAAATATAAAAAAATAAAAGACAAAAATAATATAATAAGTCAAAAGGTTAGATTTTAAAAATCTTTAATTGATTTTTTGAATTCATCTTATTAAGATAATTTAGAAAAATTAAAAATAAAATATTCGAAAGATAAAAAAGAGCCATTTGCTTAGCATTTCTCAATTGTATATGGAGAGGATGTTTCCATGTTTTCAGCAAGAAAAAAGAAAAGCACCATTTGGCCACATCTTATTAAAGAAAAAAAATGAAGACTTTTCTCTCTTAAGCATGAATTTTTGTTGGACACAATGTAAAATAATAAATTAAAATAAGACAAAAAAAATTAAAACCAAACAAAAGATTAGTTCCAAACAAAATAAAACCATCCAATACATTCAAGGTATAATTAAAATTACATCTGACCAAAATAAAGTACAAAACTAGCATATAACAAAAACTATATCTGAGAAAAAAAGTAGTTGTAAAAGGTACTTATTATAGCAATGTTATGAATTCAAAAAATTATTCAAAATTTAAATGAATGGTTAAGAGTGTGTTCAACATCCTATTAAATATAAAACTATACCATACAAATCAATTTTAGGATAAAAATTTGAATATTTTTTCTAAATATATAAACTTTTCCTTTGCCAAAAGGTGCTCCTTTTTTCTTGCTGAAAACATGGAAACATCCTCTCTATGTACAATTGAGAAATATTAAGGTGCCGTTTGGTAACGTTTATATTTTCTGTTTTTTATTTTTGTTTTTAAATTTTTTGTAAACTGTAAATAAAAATATATTTGGTAATTATTTTTATTTTCAAAAAATTATAAACAATTTTTAAAATTTACGACATTTTAAGAAACAGAAAAATATGTTTTCACTTGTTTTGTAAACAAATTTTGATTAGATTCATCCGTAATCTCTAACTACTATTTTTCAAACATTTATATTATCAAATATGTTTTTATTTTTATTTTTTTATAAAAATAAACAAAAATATATTTTTTGATTTTTGTAAAAAAAAATATAAAACTATGAACGTTATCAAACGGGGCCAAAGCAAATGGCGCTTTTTTATCTTTCAACTATTTTATTTTTAATTTTTCTAGGTTATCTTAATAAGATGAATCCAAAAAATCAATTAAAGATTTTTAAAAGTCACTTAAAACAAAAATAAGTAATATAAAATTTATTTTTTTGGCTTATTATATTATTTTTATCTTTTATATTTTTTTATATTTTAGTCAAAATAAAATAAAAAAATAATCAATTATTTCAAACGAGGCCTTTATATAGCTTTTTTTTATAAATAACATGGTGATAAACTTAAAATTAGTGCAAATAAAAAATAAAGTATGCAAGAAATTTGGAAGTCAACAAAGCACAGTAGGCTTAGAAATTTGGCCACCACCAGCCTGTAATAGCATTTTTCATATTTCAAACACTATAATTTAAAAATAAAAAAATAAAAAATAAAAACAAAACAATTACAAAAAATTATCCCAAATAAATAATTTTCTTCTTCTTCTTTCTTCTAAGAAGTTATATCTCTTAAATTTTTTAAATTAAATAAACTGTATTTTTATTTTACAAAATAAATGACTACCATTTAAAGCACACCGCCTAAATTTTTACTAACTAATATAACACATCATAATTTTATATTAATTAATTAAGATATATATTAGGGCTTATTTGGAATGTTTAAAAAAACTTGATTTTTAAGCTGTTTAGCATTTTTAGAAAACAAATGAATAAAAAAAGTTATGGTGTATGTGATAATTTTTTATAGTAATTTTTTTTTTACTTTTTATTAAAATGCATAATATGTCTTTATTTTTGCTTTTAAGTTATAGTATTTGGAATATTGATACTGTTTTGTTATTTTTGTGAGGATGATTGACTTTTTTAATTTAGAGTATTATAATAATTTTAATTCAAAAAATTTTAATATGTTTGTGATATGTATAGATTTTTTTCCTTAGATTAAGAGATAAAAAAATTAGTTGATTTTTTTGAGAAACCAAATAATATGACTTAAAAGCACGTTTTTTTTGAAAAACCGAAAAGAGACTTACATTATATTTATGTTGTGATAAATGGTTTATTATTAATTAAATATATTATTTTAGTGGTGTTTGACATTACTGAAACTAATAACTTATATATTGTAGTTTGTAGCAGAAGTTGTACGTGTTTAGTAAAAATTATAACTTGTAACTGAAATAAAATAAAAAAATAATTATAAACTGTAACAGAAGCTGTGGGTCAGTGGGTATTTAGTAAAACTCATAGCTAATAACTAATATTAGTAGTAAGAAACTAAAAACTATCAGTAGTAGTTTTGCCAAACATCCATTTTATTAATCTATAATATACTTATAAAAAATTGGGTGATTTAGCCCCAACTCCCTTTTTTATGAGTTATTTGTAGTGAAGTCTCAATCAAAAAATTTTAACCCAAGAAGTTCTATTTTAAGGCGAATGTCCCAAATTGCTCCCTTTCTTATTTAGTATTCATTCTGCGCTAACCAAACAGAGCCTAACGACTTTTAATACTTAGTCTGCAACAAAGCTACCCTTCCTAATACGAATGTACCATCACCGAAATAAAATAATTTGTTTCATTATAGTAATATTCTAATTTTTATCATTGTCAAGATTTTTCAAAATGAAATGATTTATTTCATTATAATAATGTTTAGATTTTTCTAAAATAAAATGTTTTATTATGGTATTGTTATTAGTTTAAAATTTTGATAAATGTTCCATTCTGTTATTATACATGGGAATTTTTATAGTTAATAATGCAAGAATTTAAAAAATTGCATGTTTTAGTAATGTAGACTTTGTGTAAAATGAATAATATGATCTTAATATTATCTTTTTTGAAAATAAGAACAATAGTCATAAAAATGTCTTCATTTTGAAAGTTGTAAATGTGCTAATATTTAAAAAATGGTAATGTTCTGAAAATCTGTCGTGATAATATTCTGAGTATTTAAATATGTGAATGTTCACATATTTTAATATTCTCATGTTTCCATTATTTGTTAGTACTCGATTGTTTCAATTATTTGTTAGTAAGATTTCAAATTGAGGCAAAACAGTAATGTAGATCTCATGTAAAATGGATAATATGATCTTAATATTATCTTTTTGAAAATGAGAACAATAATCATAAAAATGTCTTCATTTTCGAAATTGTAAATGTGTTAATATTTAAAAAATGACAATGTTCTGAAAATTTATTGTAGTAATATTTTCAATTTTTAAATATGTGATTGTTCACATATTTTAATATTATCATGTTTTCATTATATGTTAGTAAGATTTCAAATGGGAGTATAACAATCTAAATTTATAAAAAAATTTAAAAATAGGACCTTGTGGAATAGTCAATTTGTAACTGGGACTTAACTCAATATAATTAGTAAAAATGAAACTCAAGTACTCTGATTAGTATGATGTTCATAACTTTGGAGGTGTTTAGCCAAATTTTTTGGTCTAGTTTTAATTTTTTATTACTAATTTTAACTATATGACACAATTTATTTCAAATAATCACAACTTCTGCTACAAGATTTAGTTATTTTTTTCTTTTATTTGAACTATAAGTTATAAATTTTATCAACTATTTATGATTTCTATTATAAATTATAATCTATAAGCTACTAACTCAAACAATTCCAAACACCCATTTGTCCTCTTGTTATTGTTTACCTATTTATACCGTTTCTTAACCTTCAAAATTAAAAAACTCAACACATTTTAAATTTTTTATTTAAAAAAAAATAATTATAATACATTCAATTTAAAAATTCAACTCTCCTTACAAAATAAAAAGCCGTGCTAATATTTTAAATACCAAAATTTAAAAGAGAAAAAAAGGAACATATTAGATATTTTAATAAAAAATAAAAAACAAAAAAACAACTTAAAAAAATTATTCCAAAAAATTTACTCTTTATTATTTTAAAAAAATCTTTTTAGATATTTCAAATATGAGAACTTTTAACAACGGTTTCGAGGTAAAACTTGGATTATCCGGCGGGCGAGTGGGGGGAAACCGGGTTCCGGACAAAAACCCGAAAGATCGGCAAGCAAAAGGCTTGATAACAATCAGAGCGGTGGATATTCACACACGCACATCGGCTGTATCTCTTCTATACAGCTGGCATGTCGTCCCTCTCGTCCTTCGCCGCCATTTCCACACCTTCTTCTTTCAACAGAGCTTCGTTCCCTTCCCGCCCGTCCTCCCATTTTCCGTTCCATTCTAATTCTCGGTTAGTTCTCTCTCTCTCTCTCTGCATGTCTATACAGACGCTCATATGTATTCAGATACGCATTTAGAGATGAATTCTTGCTGTCCACTTGTTGTGATGATTTGCATTTAGGTTTGATGAGATTTGGTGATGCTTTTGTTCAGTTTTTATGCGTTTTATTGCAAGTTCGTCTATGTTTAGTCGAACTAGGTAGCTAATCTATTGATTACTGATGATGATAGGAATGATTTTTGTTGGAATTGAGTTTAGTTGAACTAAGTAGCTAATCTGTTGATTACTGACGAGGACAGGAATGACTTTTGTCAGTTAATTGAAAAATTATGCGTTTAGTTTTGATGAGATTTGCTGCTGCTATTGTTTAGTTTCGATGCATTTTATTGGAAGTTCGTCTTGTTTAGTTGAATTAGGTAGCTAACCTATTGATTACTGATGATGATAATTGATGGGAATGATTTTCGTTAGAATTAAATTAATTGGAAAATTAGTCGTTTAGCTTTGATGAGATTTGTTGATACATTTGTTCAGTTTTGATGTATTTGATTGCAATTTCGTTTATGTTTAGTTGAACTAGGTGTTAGAATTGCATTAACTGAAAAATTAAAATTATACCAGCATGCTCTCTCTCTCTCTTTCTAAATCCACACGCCTGTAGAGATATTGAGAGGGGTTCTTTTAATGGGCCCACAATAAGCATTGAAAAGTGTAGACTTGGAGTTGTATTGTTCATGGCTCTGAATGTGATAAATGCTGACTATATATAACTCAGTGAACGTCAGTGGAATGAGTGAGTTTGACAGTAGTAGTCAATGAACTTTGAACTTAGTCAAGAAAGCTTCCATTGGTGGTGAACAGCTTAATGAACAGTAAATGCATTTCAATGCACGCCTTATTCAGAAAATGAAACAGTACTTATTGGGTCCCTGCTTGGTCTGCATCTTAACCGAGTCAAACCAAACTTAGCCTTATGTTTAAAGGGTTGACTCCTTAACTATTCCAAAAGGCATTATTTTAAGGATCACTCGTGCTTTTCCCACTTGATAGAGTTTTAGACTGCTTGTGGAGCAACCTCCGAAACTGGCAATGTTGTCAGAAAACCGCTCATCCACAAGCTAGTAGTTAGTCGAGCTGAAGGAAGAACTCTAGTAGGTGCAATGGATTCACACGCTGCTTTATTTTCAATGAAGCTACGAGCCTGCTTCTTGGAGCAAAGTAGTTCGATGAATAAGCTGGCAATCCAGAAGAACTGGAGGCTCAAAAGGCTAGCACTGGCTAGGTCAAGTTCCATCAAGGCTTATATGCTCAGTCAGATTTTATCAAGATCATATATCACTATGTCCCAATCAGTTGGGTCCCTACTTGGTCCATCAAAACCATGTATGGCAGCTAAATTATATTTTCTTTTGCTGTAGTGCTTTCTGAAATACCCAATGAATGATGCTTCGAAGTTTTTGAATTATGTACCAACATCTTGGTCCAGTTTTGGATAATAAGCTGTTTAGCTTGTAGCAGCACTTGCACTTTGTTTCCGGGTTAAGATAACTAGTCAAAATTCGTGCCTAAGACCCTATGTGCATTTGCTTTAGATAATTTGCAGAAAGAACCTAGTTCATGCACACTTGGCATGCTAACTGTCGTTACTGAAGTGAGATTTCTATAGAATGCTAATATTTAGCTGATAATTCATATTTGATAAACTCCTTTTCCAGCTCTACATGTTTTGTGGTCTGGGGTATTGAATGTTGGTGCTCAAGTGAATTTGTATACCCACTCTCTCTCTCTCTCTCTCTCCATCTGTGTGTGTGTGTGTGTGTGTGTGTGTGTAAGGGTTTGGTGTTACATTTACCTGGTTCTTATCAAGACAACGATGTTGATGTTTCCCATTCTAGTTATAGTTTTTGCAGGATTCCCGTCAAATGCAGTTATGCCGAGGCAAGCATAAAGGTGGATTCTGATTCTAGTACAATTGATGTTGTTGCTGATATTAAGACTGAGCGGGTATGAAGTGCGTGCAAATTTCACCTTTTCAAATCAACATGTGATGCAGCTAAGTTAGTTTTAACAAATTTATATATGCTAAAGTACCTCTCCTTGTAGGTTGTAGTCTTAGGAGGCAGTGGTTTTGTTGGTTCTGCAATATGCAAAGCTGCAGTATCTAAGGGTATAGAGGTCATAAGCCTAAGCAGGTGTGAGAGTATTCATCCACAACACCATGCATTCTTAAATATTGGTGTTCCTGTGAATTATTTTCTCCGTATTATGCTGGTATCCCATCTCAAAGTACTTGTAATCACCATGTGAAGAGGTTTACTGACATTGAATATTCTTTCAAACTTTGGAATCTCAAGCTTTACTAAATGCTTGCAGGTCAGGGCGTCCCACTTACTCAAGTTCATGGGTAGATCAGGTCACTTGGATGTCAGGCATGCTCATTTTTATATTAATCTTCAATGGGTTTTAAATGCAATATTGAAATTCAGTGTGTTATATATAAATTTAATAATTTGACTGGAGCTGTCTGGTAGATAGTTGTATATTCTGCTTGAAGGGGGAACACAATATTCTAATTGAAGAGTTAAAATTTTTATTATTTTCAAGGATAACAGAAATATGTATGGCAAAAATTT
The DNA here is from genome assembly GCA_032270985.1 of Heliamphora pulchella. NCBI lineage: Eukaryota > Viridiplantae > Streptophyta > Magnoliopsida > Ericales > Sarraceniaceae > Heliamphora > Heliamphora pulchella. The sequence continues at coordinate 10,536 of JAULJZ010081161.1, forward strand.
CTCCATATATAATATGTAATAAACATCTAAACTTTCTGAACTCTTGGAGAAAGCTAAGTTTTAGTTATCCGAGAATTCTTCCATATATCCTCAATATTGAAAACTTCTAAACTTTTTAAACTCTTGTAGAAAGCTAGGCTTTAGACTAGAGCTTCTGGCTGGTGTGGGGGGGGGGGGGGGGGGGGGGGGGGGGGGGGGGGGGGGGGGTGTGGCCGCTATGCAATAAAGAGCACAAGTAAATACCTAAGACTATAACTTGCCTGATACATGGCCCATAGAGCATTGCTACAGCCCATATCTAACAAAGTTTGAAGATTATTAAAATTCACTTGACTCCTAAAACCCATTAAGGCAAACATAGAACTATAATAGTATCAGCTAACAAAAAATAAGGCGATGTTTGTTAACGCCACCAGATGCCTTTTTTTTTCTTGAAAATTTTTCAGTGATCCATTAATGATATTTGATGGCATACAATTAACTATGATTTACATCCAAAAAATAGCTGGAAAGTGATCTACATTTGGGTCAAAGAGGCCTGATTTATTCTTTAAAGGCTGAACTTTAGACTACCCTATCTTTTCAATTTTCAGCTTTAAATGTTGAGCTCTTATAGATTCCAGCCCTAGTGATTTAGCACTAAAATTGTTTTATACTAAATTCAATGCGAGCAATTATTCAATGCTCCTGGAGCAAGTCCAGTAGGTGCTCCAACTTCACAACTATTGGAGTATTTAGTGAGAACTACCATATTTTTTTTTTGTTGGTATTTTAGCCAACATGTGAAGATGTGTCATTTTGTGGTTGGAGTGGAGCATTGCTCCAAGATAATTGAATAATTAGTCATTCAGTACTCAATATGCAATATAATGGAACAATCCTTAAGACAAGTTAAACCAAGACTTGTTTAGATGAGGTCTCTAGCTTGGCCACATTTTGCTAGATGCTACGCCTCAGGGATCTAAAACATGAGGGTCAATCTCTTGATTATCCTTCTTCTCTCTTTGAAAAAAAAAAAAGAAGGAAAAATGACTGCAATTGATTATCCAAGTTCAGGTTGAACCTGCCACTTGTAGCGGTGAGACTTCAACCCAGATATTACCCCTAGAAAGGGAGCGTCTCATTAACTAGGCCAACCCTTGGCCACATTTTTGGAAGAGCTGACCCCCTCCTTAATGAGTAGAAAGTATGCAGCAGTACAGCATATAGTGAATTCATTGGGCATAGATGGATGAGAAAATAGAATATGCCTCCCCAAATTTAACATTCAGGGAAATCACTGCAAATACTTGATGGACAAGAAAATGTAATATACCATAATCAAATTGGGTAGATGCATATTGGTGTGTAAATCTATCTTGAAGAGTGTACTCTATAAGATATAGTAAAGCTAAGTTGTCGCAGCCATATGCTTGTTTCTCTTGTCATACCATGCGTTATTTTCTGAGCCTCTGAATTCCGTAGATTTTTTTTTTGTGTGTGCGCGCGCTTGCGCGCATTCAGTGTGCATGTTTATTTCATCATTGATGATACATCGCCCGAAACTCTACCTTGTGTAGTTCAAATAAGAGAAGGTTTTATTGACGCAGTTGATTCAAACCGAAACATTTTGCAGGTGATGTGTTTTATGCAAACTGGGATGAAGTACTTACTGGGGCCACTGCAGTGGTTTCAACACTTGGAGGTTTCGGTACTGAAGAACAGATGCAACGGATAAATGGTGAGGCTAACGTTGTCTCAGTAACTGCTGCGAAGGATTTTGGTAAGAAATTGTTGGTTTTCAACTTTCCATTTACCCTTGAATTGTATTGTCAAATTCAGGACCTTATTTTACTTTTCCCCCATTTTATTAATTCTTTGAAGTGAATTCCTGCATATATTGCCATTGAGCAGTATCTTCAATGGTATTGTTTCTAGACACATTAATGGAGTGGCAGCTCTAGAATTTTTTGTGAGGGTAGACATTCAAAAACCTAAAACTTTACAGATTATAGAAAAAAATAAACTCACCAAAACGTATCATCTATTCAATAAATCTCCTCTGTTAAACTTCTCAAATCATAAAGAAAAGATAGTTTTAATATATGATACAATTGTTTCAACAAAAAACTGTATGAGAGATGGATTTTAC
>JAULJZ010081182.1:0-12664 GCA_032270985.1 Heliamphora pulchella
TAGGTGGGTGTATTTGATATTTAAATCAAACTTGAGGGAGTGTTAGTGTAATTTTTGAAACCACATGGGAGTTTCTATTTTTATCAGAAATCTTAGAAGGGATCAGTGTAATTTACCCAATTGTTTATTCTCCAAATGCTTAGTTTTCTTTCTAATCGACAAAACCTAATGGACTAAAAACTTATCAATAAAACTTGGTGGATAATAAGGCCCTGATTGGCAATCTTATTTTTTTAACTTTTTAACTAAAAATGCTAAAAAATTTAAGGTTATTCGTTTGGCAAAAAAGTAAAGAAAAAAAACTAAAATGTCAAAAAATTAAATCACAACACAGACTCCTATAATATTTATTCAAAATCACACTATTTTTAAAAATACAATAATATTCTTTATTCATAACTTATTTAATACTATTACTACCAACTATATATAATTATTAAAATAAAATATATAGGAGGCTAAAAATGTCAACTTTGAACAAAAAGTAAAAAAATGGGACTTTCAGCGAAAGGTCCAAAAAATAAATTTTAACGCGCAAGGTCTACCAACAAAATTTTTAACGCGCGAGATTCAATCGCTTACAACACAGATATATTTAACACAAACAAATAAACTTATCTGTCGTTTTATTTTATGTAAGAGAAATAAATTTATCTGTGCATTATCAAAATATGTATCAAGTACACATATAAATTTATCTATCTTGTATACATAAGTATACATAAGTAGACAGATAAATTTATCTGTATGAAGAACAACGTGGTTTTCAAAACACGTATAAAACACACAGATAAGTTTATTTGTATACTTATTTATGTAAGAACAGATAAATTTATCTGTTCTTACATATTTATTTATGTAAGACAGATAAATTTATCTGTGTGCTTTATACATGTTTTAAAAATACACAGATAAATTTATCTGTTCTAGGGTCCAATTAGAACTACGCGTTAAAACTGGATCTCGGGCGTTAAAACTTTTATTGGTGAATAAAAAACAAAAACGCCACTACTTTAAGTATCTAAGACTAATTTTCCATTCTTTTTATTCATTGAACAATTAAAAGTAAAGCTTTATTTCTACTTTTCAAAATTCTCCACACATCTCTTAGGCCAAAGATAGTAATGTAGAACTCAAGAACAAAATTTAATCCTTAGATGGTCCTGTTTGGAATAATTATTTATTTACTTATTTTATTTAGTTTGTTTTTATTTTTAGTAAATTTTTTTTTATTGTTTAGTCAAACAATTATATTTTTTGACTTATCTCATCGAGACGAACCGAAAAGGTAAATTTTTTTAAGCAAAATCTAAAAAAGAGTTTAGAAAAGAAAAAAATAAGCCAAAATAAGCTAATAAGCTAAATTTTATGTTGCTTATTTTTTTCTTTAGTGAACTTTTTTCATCTTTTAATTAATTTTTTTTTTACTTTTTTAATTCATCTCATCGAAACGGTTCGAAAAAATAAAATTTTTTAATCAAAATGTGAAAAAAGTTCAGAAAACACAAAATATAAGCAAAAATTACCAAATTTAGCCCAAACAGGACCATAATTTCTTTTACCATAATCTTATCATATAGGATTTCATGTAGTCCAAAAATTATTATGAGATAACATTTTCCAGATATAAACATGTCAATTTAATATATTTAAGAATTATGTTCCAAGTTATCACCATCTTTATTGATTTTTTCAGTTGCAAAAATAATTAAATATGTTTTTATTTTTGAATTAAAATTTTGTATCGTTTCAAGCCAAGGCAACAAGGGTCTCGGTTGTTTCTGATGGTTAGGAGGTTAGTTACTTAGCTGAGTTGTTGCCAGTTGTTCTAACTAATAGAGTCGGTGCTAGAGAAGAATTTTTTTTGTTAATTTCTTTAATATGAGACAAGTCTCATCAGATATAAATTTCAATGCACATGACTACTAAATGTTCTCTAAAATAATACGTACCGAATCATACCGACCAGCATCGATTCGTACCAATCAATAGAATATGATATCAATAACTATGATCACAATACCTGCATTTTTGTGGAACGGACCACGATATAGTTTGGGATGCCCTTTCATTATTTTGCAAAGATAAAAATCTCTTCCAATCTTCAAGCAAAATCGTAAGATCATGAATTTTGTTGTCCATTCCTAAGCAGCAATTTGCATGCATTGTGCAGACCCGTCTCAAATCTTTGCTAGGTTGACAGAACCCACCAAAATAAACCGTGTCCAAGAACCTCATTTTCAGCCCGATTTGAGTCAATAACGGGTCAAATTTTATTTTGTTGAGCACGTCTTGCTCGTTTGAACCCGGATAAGTTGCCCGTGAGGCGAGCCAAAACTTGTAGAATCTAATCGTCCGATTATTTGATTTTGCGTACATAAAGCCTCCGTTTGGACGATTGTTTAAATTTGAAGGGTTGCCGATGAAAGAATCGCACGCGATTTGAAAATCAGCGTCCGAGTAGAAACGATTAAATGGATCTCGAAACCACATTATATCGGCATCCTACACAAGAGGAAGAAAAATAATAAATTAATTAAGTAAAATATTATTAAAGAATGAGGCCCTCTCTAATTTCTCTAAAAAGTTTTTGTTTTTAAGAAATTTTCATTTTTTCTAAAAAAATTATGTTTTTGACAAACAAATTTACTTATCTAATTGATTTTAATAGAGAAATCTAAAAAGTTCCAAAAAATGAAAATTAAATAAAAATTTGTATAAATAAAAAAAATACCTTTTTTTTTCTTTTTTTCAATTGTTATATTTTGATTAAACATTATTACTTTTCTAATTTCTCTTCGAAAGTAGAGTAATCCAAAACAAAAATAGACCAAATTTTTAAAAAGTTCTTTAAGGGAATTTCAAAGAAGAAAATGGAAAGTTTTAGACATCCTAAACAATGTCCAAATTTTATGGTTCAAAACATATAGAAATGAGAAAAATTACGTACACTGTATTGTACAATGTATATTACACTGCATATAAGTTTTTCAGTCAAAATTAATGTATGCGCTCTACTTATTTTATTTATTTATAGCTTTTTTAACTACCAGATATATATGCAGTATCATATGCATTATATCATACGGTGTACATAATTTTCTATATAGAAATAGTTTATACAAGTATATCTAAAGTGAGAAAGGTATTGTGAAATATGGATTTATGAAAAAAAAATCTTATTTTTGCACATATTTGAAAATACAATCATTGTTTTTATTTTTTTATTTATATTTAAGATTTGAAATACTCATTAGTATTATAAAAAAGAAAAAAAAACTGAGAGACCTTTTTCATATTATTGAAAATTACACTCCCGTTTGGGATAATAGCTTATCGGCTAGTTTTATTTATTTACGTATATTTTTAATTTATCTTCTTATTAATTTGATCAAAGTATTATATTTTTTAGACTCTTCTCATCAAAATGAGCCAAAAATAAAATTGTTTGACTAAAATACAAAAACAGTTTAAAAAATAGAAAATCAAACTAAAATAAGTCAACTAATCCGATTTTATGGTACTTCCTTTTTCCTTTAGTTAACTTTTTTATTTTTTAATTGAACCCTTTTATTTTTCCAATTCTCATTAAGATGGTCTTAAAAAGTAAAACATTCACCAAAACGACGAAACAAAAAGATGAAAATAAGCAAAAATAAATAAAATTAAATTCAAAAGGAGCCTGCATAAAATAAATAATAAAAAAAACTTTGGCCCTATTCTGACTAGATTTTAAAATTTTTGCTTATTTCTGTCTTTTCTGAACTTATTTATTTTTTTATTAAGATTTTTTTTATTTTTTCGAATTATCTTTATGAGATATACTAAACAAGTAACTTGATTAAAAGATAAAAGATAAAAGATAAATTCACTAAAATCGAAAATAAGAAACATAAAATTTGACTTATTAGTTTTTTTCGATTTATTTTTATCTTTTTTTAACTTATTTTTATATTTTAATCAAAATTTTTATTTTTTCCACTCGTCTAGATAAGAGGAGTCAAAAGGCATAACAATTTAACTCAACGACAAAAAATGTCACTAAAAATAAAAATAAGTCAAACAAAGACAAGATCTATTTTAAACAAAGGCATTCGATATAAAGAGGTACCGTGAAAATGAAGTTATAGCCCATCTTAAGAACAGAGTAGAGAAAGCCAAGTCTCCTCCACATCATCTCAAAGTAGATGGGGCTCATAAAGAACGCTTCGCCAGAGAAGTCGACACCGGCAGTTTTGAGATTGTAACAATGAGGGTGTAAAGCCATGCAACGGTCATATGCTTTCTGGTCTACGGCTATGACCACCAGATGATTCAACAGTCTCTTAGTCTGATTTCTTATTCGAAAGCTCTCCAAAAAGAGATCAAATAAGGAGTTCGGGGCTGTCCATGCTCCATTTAGAGTTGTTATTATAACGGTCTTGTCTGCCATGGCCGCCTTATTCAAAATTGTCTCCAAGCTAAGCACTCTCTTCTCCTACAAAAAGTAACAAATTAATCAATACGATACTTGAGGTTACATGCATACGTATTGTGTGTGTGTTGGAATTTAATCACCATTCCCGGACATAATCAGGACCAAATAATCACACACAAAAGCAGAGAAAAATAATAAACATTGAAACTTACGTGGTTCGGCCCATACCGGCCTACATCTATGTGTGGTTCTAGGGTACAGTTTTTTAATATATTTTTATGATAAGATTCTTTCATTATGTAGAATTTGTCAAGTTTGTTATCGATAAAAAAAATTAAGTTGATCTAATAATGTAGCTATGTGCTCTAATAATATTTATTTACAAATAAATAACTAGTAATAATAATTTTGAAAATAAAATTATTAAACAAATGTCTTCAATCACATAATTATAAAATATTGAACCAAGTTAATATTTTTATAAATAACAAACTTAATGAACTCTATATAATAAATGAATCCGATCATAAAAGCATATTAAAAAGTCGAAACTTTAAGTCACATGGTACCATGTGTCTTGCATGCATGGCTGCACAACAAGGTCTCTAGTTCCAAAAAACAAATTACCTAAAGAAATTTATTCTAAAATTAAAGTTTATGAAAATATAGTCTGCATCATTACTAATGCAGAAAAGCGTATCAACGAGAGAAATACAAAGTTACTTAAGCGTATCAAGTATCATGACCAACATGATAAATTGTCACTTGTTTGTATCTCCTTTATGTCTCCAATCAATCTTGTCTAATAACCACAAAGGTAAATACAGGTGTTTTGCACGTAATATTTCAGCCACATTTTCTTTATCGAACCAATGAAATATAACAAGCCAAGCCAAGAGTAATGATTTTGATCAAATTTTTAACTCGTCATGTTTAATGTATTAGTGACATCATTATAAATGTAAACAATTGAAATATTTCTCTTCAAATCAAAACGTTGAATAGGCCAATTTATGACAATTGGCAATACCGATTATGGTGAAATGACTTTCTTTCTAATATTTTTAGGACATATTCTATTTTATTGACCTTTTGATTTTATTTGAATTTTTTTCATATTTGATCTTATTTAGACAATATTTTAATTATGTTTGCTCAATACACATACAATTAGATATCACACTACCAAGCGATGTAAAGAAATCGTTATTATGCTATATTCCAAACTTACTGTAAACTATATTATTGTGGGCTATAGCCATCAATAAACAAATTCTTAAGTCAAATTCTGTAAAAAAAAATGTCAAATATAAATCTTCTAACCAAAAAAAAAATTGGACTTAAAAATTACAAAGTTGTGCAGTTTTTATATTTAAAAATAATATCAATTTTCTCATACTAGGAATTTTTTGTCACTATATTATTTTTCCAAACTAATCTTTATCAAAATAAAACAAGAAAGGAATATTAGATTAAGTTCCAACGATAACTACTTATTTAATGAAGTAAACAAACATTATACTTGACCAAAGCAAACATATCGAATCCAAAGTATTTGATATACTACGACTACTAGTCTTGGGAATGCTAATTCGTGTTAATTTAGTTCGAAACTTCAAACATGACTTAAAGAGCTGAATGAGACATATATAGAGCTTCGATCAAAAAGGACTTATTTTAAATGTTTTTTAAAATATCTTTTGCATCAAGTTCACTAAAAATGTAAATAGAAAAAACCACTAAAAGTTGATGCATAGACTATTAGTTAGCCTAATGGCATGCCCTCACGTGAGACCCTCACTTTGCATTTCTATATTATAATTTTATTAGAGTAGATCATAAAAATATCTCTACTTCGAATTGAGTATGTAAAGGGAGTTAATTGCTATGTTTTATTTAAAATGTGGAGTAAAATGTAATGTGAAAAAAAGTTGGTGAGTCATCAAATGTGCTATTTGTCATTTTCTAATGGAACAAGATTACTGAGATTACAAATTTTTAAATTAACCTAATCAAAATAATTATGAAATAGAAAGGTCTTTCGAGATTAAAAATACACATATCTTTGTTAAAAGATTAGAATTCATATTAATTCTACACCTTATGCTTGATAAGGAAATTCACACCTCATACTTATATGCATAAATAGATTTATAAGAGTAGAGGTGCTTGTCTCTACAATCTTGCTCACTAAAGGAAAAAGAAGAGAAGAAAAAGAAAAAGAAGAAAAGGAAAATTCAAAGAACAATCTAAAAAAAATTTAGAGAAGAATGTTTGGGGTATGAGATATAATGTCATGCTAAAAGTTATTATTTCTTTCATGTTCATATTATGATTTTCATCTCTTGAGTTAGAGTTAGTATGCGAGTGGTTATAAATGGAGATGTTTAACGTTCAGAGTTTTCTATAACACCTCTAAATGGTGATAAATGAATTATAATTGAGAAAGTATTAATGACTTAAAAAGATTGTTGTTTTGCTTGAGTTTTAAATGGATTATAAGTGAGAATGCATTTATGGCTTAAAAAGACTGTTGTTTTGTTGAGAAAGCATTTATGGCTTAAAAAGATTGTTGTTTTGTTTGAGTTTTAAAGATAATGATTTGATTATTGGAAATTATTTTGAAAGGATTTAGAACCTATTTTACATGTTAAGTAATGATTTGAGTCTAATCAGTTTGTTTTGGTATGAGATTAGAGAAACAAACTTATGTTTTAGAACACTTTTGTTCAACCTAAATAGGTGGAGACAGTACTGACACACTTTTTTAAAATGGTCATAAGTTGCGGTAGAAAACTCAGAATTGTGCACCATTTTTTTGTTAGAACCAGGACTTATATATCTTTTTAACAGTATAAATCTTGCAGTCTAATTCTTTTTCCGTAAACACAAATTTCAATTTAAAGATTACCCAAAATATGTATCCGCCCATTATCAATAAATAAAAAAATAATCATTGTTGGATGGATCAATTCCTTGTCCAAAGCCTTTCTTACAAGATGAATGCAATAACATCACTACAAATGAAAATCCTCAATTCGTTACATGGAGTATCACTGATCAAGCCTTGCTCACCTTGATCAATTCAACCTTGTCACCGTCTACCCTAGCCCTAGATGTTAGGCAAATTTCATCTCAATAATGCTTGGTCTATTCTAGAGCGTCAATTTATATCAATTTCTCGATCAAATGTTTTAAATTTGAAAATCGAGCTTCACAATGTTAAGAAGGGAAACGAGTCTATTGATGCGTATTTTCAAATGATCAAAGAGTTGAAAGACAAACTTTCTGCTGTCTTAGTTATTGTTGAAGATGAAGAACTTCTTCATATAGTGCTCAAAGGGCTCCAAGAAGAGTTCCTGTGAGATCCTGACCCATTTTCTTTTTTCGGCGTTTTTTGACGCGAGTTTAGCATTTTTACTTTAGCATGTTTAAATATTTTTTAGATGTATAATCGGGATTAGATATGCATGCGGGGTAGGTTATCGGGGCTGTGGGGTGTTACGGTGCAAATTTCAAAAAAAAAGATATTTTGAAGGTCTATAAATATCTGGAGTTAGATATTTTCAAAAGATATTTTCAAAACTTCTCAGCTAAGTTTCCTCCTTTTTCTCTCTGCATTCTCTCTAACTTCTTGGGAGCCCGAGGCTCGATTTTTGACGATCCAACAGCGGATTCCTGCTATTGGCACGGTGGGCTACGCGTTCATCTGGAAAGAATTTTATTCCGGCGAAGTTCGTTTTGCACGTGGATCGATGCGTCAAGTTTTTAACTCAACAAGGTAGGATCCTAGACTCTCGTGTCTTATAAGGGTACTACGTGTAATTGTATGTGTTTTTACCGGTTAAAAATACATGAAAAATCGATTTATGTTTTGGTAAACCGGGTTTTGGCTTGAAGAGGAATTTTGTGTTGATTTCGGTGGATGGAATCGGATTTTGAGTGTTCCTTTTGAAGTTGTGTGGTAGTTTCGGGTTTGGGCTCGTCCGAGGGTGTCGAGAAGGTGTTTGGAGCCTCCGATTTGAGGTTGAGATGGTGGTTTGTGAGTGTTTGATAGGTTTGGGGCTTAGAACAGAAAACAAGGGAGAATCTGGTTATTCTCGGGCATCTGTCCGCTCGAGCGCCTATATGTTAGCTCGAGCGAACTGGCTGTGCAAGGCCGTTTTATTTTGATGATATCTCCCTCGTTCGAACTCGAAATTTGGTCGTTCTTGTACTCAAATTGAAGCCCCAAAAGTCTTCTTTCCAATGAAACCTCTATCACAAGAAAATTTATTTTGTAGAAAAAGTTATGACAAAAGAGTAAGGGTATGTCAAGATTTTCAAACTATTTTTCACTCGTTTTTGGCCGAATATTTGGGAAAGGTTATTTTTCATCCTTGGGGAAATTTTTTATCAAATTTCTCGTCCCTTGGGAGTTTGTTTGTGTTTTGTTGGCCGTGTTAGGCGTGTGTGGGTCCGTGTTGCACGTGTTAGGCGTGTGTGGGTCCGTGTTGGCCGTGCTGGACGTGTGAGAGTTCGTGTTGTCCATGTGTTGGTCTGCGTTATGATGTGTTTGCGGTAGGGTCCTTGGTTTCCAATTCATTTTCAACGATATTCAGTTGATTGATTATGGGATTAGTCGACTGAAATACTGTTGGATTCTTTTTGGGGTTCGATTGATTGTGCAGTGGCTTCGGGAGTCGTGTCGTGGCTTTAGATGTTTGTTTAGGTGCCGTTCTCGGGATGTGCATGGCTAGATGTGGGTTGTTGGGGCACGGTTGTGTGCGTCGTGGTTGGGTATGGAGCGTGTTTGGGCTCATGGCACCTTTTGGGGAAAAGTGGTGTTTTGTGATCTCGTGATTTGAGGGGTTTAACGTTGGCCTTCAGGTTAGGCTTGGTTTTGTGAGTGTTGGTTATCCATGTGAGTGGATGTTGGATTATCTGGCGGGTGGCGTCATGATTTGAAGTTATATATGGCTATGTGCATTTATAACTCTAGTTTATCTATGTACGGATTATGTAAGTGGATTACATGGCTTTGTTATCGTTACGTGTAACGTGATTTACGCTTTAAAACTCAGAGTTTTATAGGCATGTGTGTGTGGGTTATGAGGACTGGATGCATGTGGTGCATGTGGTGCATGTTGCAAGAGTTGCAAGTGTTGTGTGAGTCGCATGTGTAGCATGTGACGTGATTTGTGAAACGTAGTGATAATATGTGGTTTTATGCATTTAAACCATGGTTAGGTTATGCATAGGTGTATGGGATGAGATAGATGAACATGGTGGTTCTGTGAACGTTAGCTCTGGTTGACGGAGTATTCGGTGGGGTTACGGTCCCTCGGCGTGAGGCTGAGAAGATATATTCGGTGGGGCTACGGTCCCTTGGTGTGAGGCCGAGAAGATATATTCGGTGGGGCTACAGTCCCTAGGCACGAGGCCGAACAGAATACATTGGGGCTACGCTCCTTCAACGAGAGGCCGAGAAGATTGCATTGGGGTTACGATCCTTCGGTGAGAGTCTGAGAAGATGCATTGACGGGGCTGCGGTCCCTTAGGTTCAGCCCGAGAAGTTACATGGATTGTATGAACTGCATTGTGGGACTGATAGACCAATATTTAAATTACTTTTAGGACTCGTGTGAATCACGATCTAAAAATCCTTTTTCAACTGTTTTCTAGGCTCCTGTGAGTGAGTCAAAATATGGTTATTATCCTCGCTTTTCCTTACTTATGAAAATTATTTTAAAGGCTTGAAAGAGAGTGTAAAATTGCACCTCGTTTTTCTAGCATGTTTAGCTCATATTGCATGTGCTGTCTAGTATCTGCTGAGCTTTGGCTCACGGTGTGAGATTTAAAATATTTTTTAGATACCGGTCACGCAGGTTGATCTGGTGTTGCTGGAGAGGTGGAAGAGCTGTAGTCTTCCCTTTTTGTTCTTTTTGTATCATGTATGTTTACATGTATTTTCGGTGTTAGAACCGTGTAATGTAAGTCGTTTGCCGTTTATATACAATGCATGTATATTTTATATTGAGAGTGTATTCTCGGGTTGGGTGTTACGTTTGGTGTTGGTGGGTGTTTCACGTAACCCGGAGTTTAAGGCGTGACAGATTGGTATCAGAGCTCTGGGTTCGAATACCTAAGAGTCGTGAGAAGAGAGTGCATCCCGTGTAAGGTTGGTTACGTGTGCTTGATTACATGTGTTTAAACGCTTCGATAACATGAACGTGTCAACATGTTAGGTATGTGGATAATGTGTATATGTGAACATAGGGGTTGAACCTTGGGATTGATTAGTCCTACCTTTGAGCGTTTGGATTAACAAACTTGGGGGCTAAATTAGAAACGCGTTTAGCTGACGTGATTTCTAATAGAAAATCTGAGTATGTTATCCATATTGACGCGCCATTCTTGTCAATTTTTCTCGGTATGTGGGATTTATTTAGCATGAACCTATGTGGCAACGTGTTAGCTTGTTTATGTTCATGCGGCGTGCTGTGTTTTATGTTTTGTCTTTCTTTCATATAGACGTGATGCCTGTGCGGAGAGGGCGAGGCTGTGTTCGAGGTTATTGCTGTGGGTTTGGAGTTGGTGGTGGACTCCGTGGGTGGTGTGCTGTGTTGAGACAGCGGTTAATGAGGATGTGAGATTGGGGTGAGTTGTAGATCCCGTCTTTGAGATAGTTGGCCGTTGTTTAGGATACCCGACCTTGTTTGACTATATCCTAAGAATGGTTTGGCTGACCATCTCGTATGCCTGTGACGATTGTGATCGACGTAGTTGTTTATTTTGATCTAGAGTTAAATTTCGGGGACGAAATTCCTTTAAGGGGGTGGAGTTGTGAGATCCTGACCCGTTTTCTTTTTTTGGCATTTTTCGACGCGTGTTTAGTGTTTTTGCTTTAGCATGTTTAAATGCTTTTTAGATGCATAATCGGGGTTAAATATGTATGCGGGGCAGGTTTCCGGGGCCGTGGGGTGTTGCGGCGTAAATTTCAAAAAAAATATATTTTGGAGGCCTATAAATATCTGGAGTTAGATATTTTTAAAAAATATTTTCAAAACTTCTCAGCTAAGTTTAATCTTTTTTCTCTCTACCTTCTCTCTAACTTCTCGGGGGCCCGGGGTTCGATTTTTGACGATCCAACAGCGGATCCCTACTATTGGCACAGTGGGCTACGCGTTCATCCGGATAGAATTTCATTTCAACAAAGTTCATTTTTACACATGGATCGAAGCATCAAATTTTTAACTCAACAAGGTAGGATCCTAGACTCTCAGTCTTATAAGGGTGCTACATGTAATTGTGTGTGTTTTTACTAGTTAAAAATGCATAAAAAGCGATTTATGTTTTGATAAATCGGGTTTTGGCTTGAAAAGGGGTTTTGTGTTGATTTCGATGGATGGAATCGGGTTTTGAGTGTTCCTTTTGAAGTTGTGTGGTAGTTTCAGGTTTGGGCTCATCCGAGGGTGTCGATAAGGTGTTTGAAGGCTCTGATTTAAAGTTGAGAGGGTGGTTTGTGAGTATTTGAGAGGTTTGGCACTAAAAACAGAAAATAGGGGAGAATCTGGGCTGTTCTCAGGCGTCTGTCCGCTCGAGCGCCCGTCTGTCCGCTTGAGCGGACTGGCTGCGCAGGGTCATTTTGTTTTGATGATATTCGGACTCAGAATTTGGTCGTTCTTGTACTCAAATTGAAGTCCCGAAAGTCTTCTTTCCAATGACACCTCTCTCACAAGAAAATTCGTTTTGTAGAAAAAATTATGACCAAAAGAGTAAGGGTATGTCAAGATTTCTAAACCGTTTTTCACCCGTTTTTGGCCGAATGTTTGGGAAAGGTTATTTTTCATCCTTGGGGGAACTTTTTATCAAATTTCTTGTTCCATGGGAGTTTTTTGTGTTTTGTTGGCCGTGTTAGGTGTGTGTGGGTCCGTGTTAGCTGTGTTAGGCGTGTATGGGTTCTTGTTGGCCGTGTTAGGCGTGTGTGGGTTTGTGTTGGCCGTGTTGGACGTGTGGGAGTTCATGTTGGCCATGTTGGGCGTGTGTTGGTCTGGGTTATGATGTGTTGGTGGTTGGGTCCTTGATTTCCAATTGATTTTCAACGGTATTCGGTTGATTGATTATAGGATTAGTCGACTAAAATACTGTTGGATTTTTTTGGGATTCGATTGGTTGCGTGGTAGCTTTGGGAGTCGTGCAGTGGTTTTGGGTGTTTATTTAGGTGTCGTCCTCGAGGGTGACGTGCATGGCTAGATGTGGGTTGTT
>JAULJZ010081193.1:0-12664 GCA_032270985.1 Heliamphora pulchella
CTCCTAATAAATAAATAAATAAAAATTATAATTTAAAAAATATTGTTAAACAAATGTTACTCAATCACTTAGTTACATGTATCAAATAAATCTGAATTTTAATATATTAAACAAACTCGACGAGTTCTACATAATGAACGGATTTGATCATGAAAAATTATTCAAGAAACACGCCAAATAAGGCACAGCTGAGCTAAAATTTGATAGTTTGACTAATTTGATGCAAAATCTAAACAAGATGGGAGGTAAATGACATTTCAGAAATCACAAGGGTGGTGGTTGTTGTTTTACTAAATCTCAGGAAAAATCACTGTAATTTATCCTTAAAATAATTTTGAGACTAACCGACGCACTCCCATAGGATTGGGATAATTCTCTACATGAGGTGTTAAGTTAGTTAAGGGTTTTTTATCCCCTTCAAGTGATTGCCAAACAATACTATATATAGTATTAATTTTAAATAGTCTCATTCTCTTAATAATTTTGCATTTAAACATGGCCTAAGTTTTTATTTTTAAAATATATTAATTAAAAATGATGTATTTAATAATTTGAATAGTTGGTGTTTTAAAATATACTTTAGAAAGTCAACAATATAAAGCCCCCCGTTTAAGCTTGGCTGCATGGGACTAGGCACCTGCAAAGCTTTGAAGACAACATATAAAAAAAAAAAACTAATCTAATTTAAGAAAAAAATCTATACATATTTAAACGCTTTAACTTTTTTTTTTGAATTAAAATTATTATAATATTTTCAATTAAAAAAATTAACTCTTCTTATAAAAAAATTCGTATTAGTATCCTAAATACTACAACTTAAAAGCAAAAAATAAAGATATACTAGATATTTTAATAAAAAATTATCTCAAAAACTCTAATTTTTTTTTTAAACTAAATATTTTAAAAGTCAAACTTTTTAAATATTCGAATAGGCTCAAGAATTCCAAAAGTGTGCAGTTGGAAAAAAATATTTGGCAAAAAAACATAAATTTTGGTAGTTGGAAATTGGTCCAATCTATTTAATTCAAAATTATGGGCACACTGTATATCCATAATATCTAGATGGTCCATTAAGTATACAAGTGGGTTCATATGTGTTGGGCAAGGATATAAATGTACTTTACCAA
Organism: Heliamphora pulchella; assembly: GCA_032270985.1. Lineage (NCBI taxonomy): Eukaryota > Viridiplantae > Streptophyta > Magnoliopsida > Ericales > Sarraceniaceae > Heliamphora > Heliamphora pulchella. The sequence goes on from JAULJZ010081193.1 coordinate 1,128, forward strand.
GTTGAGGATTATATGCTCGTTTGATTTCTCGGTTTTAAATTTGGATTTTTGATTTTTTTGGATTTTAAACCAACATAGAAATAATTTTAAGTTAATTTAAAATTTTAATTTTATAGAATTTAAAAATACATAGGTCAAAAAATAGACGTCCTTATATATACTTATACATCGTTGCAAAATATTATTAGGTCATTAAAAGTTAAAAGTTTTAATTATTTTCTTATGATTTTGAATTTATTAAAAATAAAAAGACTTGCGTCATTTTTTTAGCTCTTTAATTAATAAGATAATATTATTTAATTTACTTTAAATGTTAAATTTCTTATTCAACATTGTTTTTTTGCTTTTTTTTATGTTAATACTATGATGTAGGCATATTATATAAAATTATTATACGGTGACCCGTGCTTAAAAGCACTTCAAACACAATTTGATTTCAACCAAAATTAAACCTATTCCAACCCTAATCATCAACCTAAATAAAAAAAAAAGATTAGTGAAAAAAATAACAAAAAAATGTTATACATCATATCTGTAATATTTGAAGTTTAAATAAAATTAATCACCATTAATCTGTGTTTAAAGTATCTAGTTAACAAAATTAATAAGAAGAGAGTCCATTACTTACAGAGAAATTATCACAAAAGGTATAATTTTTAAGCACCCAAAATCATAAAAGTCACATCTAAAAAATCAAAAATAATAAACTAAAAATAAAATGTGTTCAATAACCACATACAAAAAAATACGAAATCAATTAAACCAAGATTGCTATTATAACAACTTAGCTTCAAAGAAAAAATTGATAAAGATGATAACAAAAAATAATTCTACCAATCAAACAAACAAAATATGCTAAGAAATAAAAACTAACTAAAGGTTAACTTGGAATAAAAAGAGAACTAAATAAAAAAAACTATAATTTTTTCAATCTTATAATCCCATGATGAAAAAAAATATTATTTATCTACGATTAATTAAAGTGTTTTTATTGAGCAAAAGTTGAAGACAAAAATCAAAATTTGTAACAAAATTAGAGTCAATTAACAAAATTATAGCCTCAAATCAAGTTTTACAACAAATTTACAAGAACAAAAAAAATATCACGACGACTCAATGGCACGTGTTGTGAAATACCATTAAAAAGTAGCAAGCAAAAATTTCAATTAACAAATATTAAGTAGATAATATTTAGAAGTACCGATGCAAGACAGTTACAGTTAACAATAATTTTTTTTTTTTCAAAAGATGAAAGTATAAAATGAAATCATAAGCTTTAGATATTTTTTAATGAAAAAATTTACCCAAATAGCAAATCACAATCCTTCTTCCTCTTTGCCGCATTCATTTATTTCACATTTCCGCCACATTGGAGCGTGTTGAAGATGACGGTGTGATTGCGGCAATAGTGTGGGGTTGTAGTGGTGGCAGCGTAGCAATGCGGCAATGGAAGAAAGCACCACGAGAGAGATAGGAGGGAGAGAGGGAGAGGGGCGGCGGCATTGTGGTGCTGCGATGGCGGTGGCGTGGTGTGGCGCGAAGGCAGGGCGTAGCAGTGTAAAAAAGGAGCCCTAAAGCTAGTGTTGTGAGCTAAAAGAAACGTCCTAGGGCTCGGGTTGGTACATGCGGGAGATAAAAATATGTAAAATAATTTCAACCTTTGAATTGTAATGAAGATTAAATCTCAATCATCAAAAGGCAATACACTCACATACATTTTAAAAAATTGAGTTGTTTTTATTATATAGATATGTTAGTAAACTCTAAATTAAAAGAACTAACAATTCAATTATTTAGTTTTTTTATTTTTAAAAGCCTTTAATACACCTATTTTGTAATATACATTTTGACATTATAAAATTTTATTTAAACTTAAAATTATTTAATATATGCATATTTATCATTGGAAGTCGATGAGTATCTTTTTTTTACAAATAATTATGTCTAATTTTGACAGTATTAAATTAATTATTATGTTATTTTTTATCAATGGTAAAAAAAATTACTCACAATGCGTCGCTATTAAAATTTATAAATAAGATAGTTGGCCTCCTTTGCATATTAATTTTGTTTAATTAAGATATGTTAAAGTTTTACAAGTGAATACTATTTACAAAGAGAGTATTTTAAATAATTTTCAATCAGTGAGAATATGGTGTAAATTCAACTGTGAGTTTGTTTGGCAATCAGCTTTAAATTGATTTTTTAGTTTTAAACCACTTTAAACTAAGAAGTCAAAAAATTTGTTTGATTGGAATATGTGTGATTTTTAAGCTAAAAGACAAAAATTTTACTTAAAGTTGTTATAATTTTTAAAAATTTATTTCTAGATAATTTTATATTTAATATTGTTCTTATTTGATAGATCTTGACGATTAGATTTTTAAAAAATATAAAAAAATTATGTAAAAAACAAAAAAGCCTAAAAGTCTTTGAGTTGAAAAAGAATTTTTTTTTGAATTTTTGGGTTTTTAAGCAAAAAAATAAAAAATCAACTTTAAGATGACTTTAAACTAGTTGCCAAACTAGGGCGTAGTACATTATGAGCTATACTCAAAATAAATATAAGTGAGTGTGTGGTGTAAATTTGATTGTAGTATATTATGGGTTATACTCCAAATAAATATGGTTAACATATTTTATTTTATGAATACTTTTTAGATTTCTATTTATGAGTACGTAAGAATGTTTTTTCATTTAATAATAAAAGGAGGATTAGGGGGTAAGTTAAATGTACTAATTCTAATAACTTAAAAAAATTAGATGACATACAATTTATAGATAGTTATCTTCATAATTAATGAATTACTTATAGCATGTTTAAGAAGAGATAACTTTTACTATATTCGTGGGGGTGCTATAACATGCTAAAATTTATATATTTAAATTCGTGTATAGTACAGGCTTATTGCTAGTAAGTTATTAAATATGGGTATTATTACTTTTTAAAATAGTATAGGAGTTTGAATAAATTATTTTAAGAATTAGTGTTTGGATTGATTTTTTTTTTTGTTTTTTAATTGTTTTTATTAAACAAGCTATGTTGAGTATTTTGCATTTTTAGTCAAAAAAATTAAAATCTTAAGTTACCAATCAGTCCCTTAGTGAAATAATCTATTTTCACTATTATAATATTTACATTATTATTGTATAGGTGGGAGAGGGTGGGAGTCCTTAATTTGGTGCAAATCTATGTATCTATTTTGGATATCTAAAAACTTTGATTTTTAAAAGGTTTAGTTTTTTTTAGAAAAAAGATAAATAAGAAAATTAAATTATTTAGGATAATTTTTGTAGTAGCTTTTTTATTTATTTATTTATATCAAAATATCTTAAATACTTTTACTTTTAGCTTTTTTTTGGATAGCAAAGGTATTGTGGTCATAAATCCTAATCGGAGAAAATCAACCATATGGCTGATCAGGTAAGTGGGGTGAGAAGCGATCCATTGAACGCATTCATTCCCATTTTTGAATTGCACATGATGGTTAGTGCACTTTCCTGACCTGCAATGTCGATTGACCAGCGTGGCACGTAGTCATCACGTTTGTTAATCTGAGACTAGTAGAGACTACCTGTACAGATCGTCATAACCGTTTAGTATGAGAGACCACACTACGTGTCCCCCAAAAATATACTTTATAAAGGACTAACAATCATGGATTTAGGTACGATTCTAACTGAATTCTTTCTCTCTCTAGCTTCTGGCTTGCTCCTTACTCCATCAAAAAAACTAATTTGATCGTTGGAGGGGACCCGCCAGAGGAATTTCGGCACCCCTTCTAACTCGTTGTTTGATTTCTCAAGTGGACATTCGATCTCGTTGGATCTCTCAAGGATTGAGCATCATCAGTTTTTAAGTTGTACTGTTTGAAATATTGACATGATTTTTTTTGTTTTTGTGAATAGGGTTGAATTTTTTTAGTAAGGTATTATAGTAATTTTTTTTAAAAAATAAAGTTAAGGTGTTTGAGATATATTCTTACTTTTTTTCTTAAATTAAGAGATGAAATAAAAATCTGTTATTTTTTATTTTTTTTAAAACCAAATAAGATAACTTAAAAGTTAATTTTTTTACTAAAACAAAAGTCAAACTTAAAAGTCATCCCAAATAAACCCCTATATTCACATGCGGGAATGGTATGCTCCGTATTCCATAATAGAGTTGCCTAACTAAAGCATTTAATGCATGGCGGCAACCAAATTCAATTACCGGACTAATTCAATCTGATAGGGCCATCGCAATATAAAAGTAAGAAAAGAAAAAAGAAAAGAAAAAGGACATCAAGCCACCAGTCCCATTTTTGTAAGCACTTTTTAAGGATAAGTCCCGTTTCAACCGGACTATTCCATTAAGTCCTTTTATGTTTTGTTATACCAAAAATACCTTTCATTTGACATTACGATTCGTGTTTAAACCAGACGTAGTGGTAACCGTTTACCATTATCCTCGTCGAAACTAAAGGAACAGGCATGGCAACTGATTTCTGAATATCTTTGAAGGGTGTCAATCGAAAATATCGGCTACATTTCCATTCCAAAACAAATCAGCATATTCTAACATATACGACAAAGGATCAAAAGTGTGGAAATAACTTTGAAAAGTAAGTTTACATCCTCATTCATACATATATGCGAACCTTAGGTGCAAAAATCTCGTCATAGACAGTTGATTGAGTTTGGGTATTTGCCATTGAAACCCTAGATCTAAAATTTTGAAGATATAGTCTCCGAGATTCTCATTGCGCATTCATTATAGTCGAAAATGGTCTATCCAATCATACGAACTTGTCAATCTACTGTTTGCCAACCATCATGTAAGTTTAGCATTTCATTCGACTCAACAACAATGATATTGAAGACTACTTGTTTATTTGCACTTTGATGAAAATCTTGACATCCCTTGTATCCATATTGAACATTGGTATTTTTTTGCACTATGCTGTTTACTGTGTAGTAAGTGCATGTTCTCGCATGGAACCTTGATTTTCAAAATACACTGTTCCCATCCTTGTGTTATCATTGGTTTTTGTGACACATAGTTCTTATTGAACATTGTTGGTTTAACATCGTAATCAGTGTGGTTTTTGTTTTCATGATTTTGAATTGTTGGGCCAATATGCTTCTTTCACCCTATTTCTCAGTTTACTATGTTGGTTATTTGTTGTAAGTGTGATAGGTAAATACAATTTCACAATAGTTCTCCATTATAAAGGACTAAATTGACCACTGTAAACGTGATCCCATGTCTAATTGTCTTCTTGTGTCAAGTTGTGTTATCTTTATCAAAATGTGTTCTCATGTAAAATTGTGATCTCATGTCAAAATATGTAATCATTTTAAAATGTGTTCTCATGTCAAATTGTTTTGAAAACATGTTCTCATATCAAATTGGCTTATCATGTCAAACTGTGTTCTCATTTTCAAAAATGAATTCTCATTTTCAAAAATGTTTTCTCATGTAAAGTGGTGTTCTCATGACAAAATATGTGCAGATGTCACACATCGAGATATGTCTCTCACTGTGATGTAAACTTACAATGTGACGTAAATGTACACTTTCAATTGTGATTTCATTTTATAATATAATGTACCTTGTAACTTGTGATGTACACTGTGAATTTATTTCTTACTTGTCCTAATTTGTTTTCATTTTTCACTGTAATTTCATTCCAATATGTACACTATACACTATGATGTAAATGTACATTGTATACTTTGATTTCATTTTTCACAACGTAATGTTGACTGTGCACTGTGATTTCATTTCAAAATGTACAAAATGTAATACAAATGTGCACTGTAAAATGTACACAATGAAATGTACACTATACAATTAATATACACTGTGATTCAGTGTAATGTAGTGTAATATACACTGTAAATGTAATATAAACTGTGATTTCAGTGTGATGTACACTGTGATTTCAGTGTACTATGGTGTAATGTACACTGATTTCACTGTAATGTAGTGTAATGTACACCATATATTGCCATTGTTTTTCCTAAGAAATGGATTCGCATATACACTGTAATGTACACTATATACACTGTTATTATTGTTTTTCATTGTAAATTTATTTTTCATTTCAATATGTGTTATCATTCCAACATGTTTTCATTTCAAATTATGTGTTGAATTGCAAAAATGATGACTCATCAGAATAAATTTTTGCACTACTTTCTTCTCATTGCTCACTTCTTTTTTTTTTTAGGTAATTAACTTTTTATATTTTTCTAAGTCCATATGTGTAGTGTGGGTAAGAACTCTTCCAAAACGACGCACTATCAGTTCATATAGCTTGAGATCAAGGAGTTGCGATACAAAGGAGGATATGAAAGGCGAAGCATTAGACAATGGATCGGTTAAGCGGCCTAAATGGGTGACTGAAAGCATAACCAAGGGAAAAAGACCAAGAATAGAAACCGCATCAACAAAGTCGAAGACTAAACAAGCAAAAGGGAAAGTACAAACTGATGTTGAAACTCATGTAGCTGCCAATGCTTTTAGGTCTAACATGGTGGGAATGTTAAAACTAATGACAAGTATTGATGTCAAAGAAGAGCATATCAAGTTGCTAAGAAAGTCACCGTTTTGGTATGTTTTCAATTGTTTACAAAGTAATAAAACTTCCCATTAAACAGCGTAAAAAATATGAGAAGGTGGTCATTAAAATAATTAAGACTTTTGATCTGGATAACAACACCTTCTCATTTGGTGGTCATAGTTTGGAACTGACAAGGGATGAGGTTAAGGTGATATTTAGGATCACATGTGGGACTGAAAAGATGTCATTACATCATGGTAACATAAATGTATCTAGTTTTTTGAGACGAAGGTCAATTACATCAGGTAGGTTGTCCGGCCCAATCATTAAAAACCTACTATTAAAAACCTACTAGAGCAATCACTTGTTGGACATACAAAGGATGACATTGAGGATGTAGTCTGGTTACTATGCATGTACGTATGTCTAACGCTTTTCTTCGCGACATCTGGTACAACAATTGGATGGAATTTCTTGCAATACATAGAGGATTTAAAAGCAATGAGAAAAAATGATTGGGTGGAGGCGATACATGAAATGTTATTTATCTTACTAAAGAATAATCATCGCACACCACATAAAGTTACAGGGTGTGTGATGGCTTTGTTGGTAAGTAAATAATCTTCTAAATTCAACTAACTAACTATATCTTGCTTATGTTTACTTAATGGTTATGTTTTCTCCAATATTGGTTCTGCGAGCACACATGTAAAATACAACTAGATGTCGCTTACTAATTTTCTAGATTTCTGAAATGGGATCTGCAGAGGATGGAAGCTCAGACAAGATATGTTAATCTCAAGGATCTTGGGAGGACCAGGTAAAAATAAAGTGTAACATTGTATCGTATGTAAAATGGGTAACTACCTGAAATATCAAATTCTAATGTGACAGTTTACAATGGGCAACAGTTTACTATGAGAACATTTTACTATGAGAATAGTTTACTATGTGTATGAGGTAACAGTTTACTATGAGAACAGTTTACAATGGGACACTTTTTGATATATGTCTGTTCGTATTATTAACATCACAAACTTCCTGTTTTAGGTCATCTTAACCGAGTTCAAACCAACACCATTTGAATAACAAAAGTTTGCCAAGCATGAGAGGCGTCTACATCAAGACGAAGATATACACCAATGATGATGAGAGATATTGAATACATAAATAAAAAAGGCGATGGAAAGGATGGCAAACCTGATTTGGACACAAACATCAAGGACACATTAAATGAGGAAGGTGTGCTCGAAGAGCATACTGATGTAGAAGACCATGGTGAGAAAGAAGTGAATCGAACAACGGATGCGAATGAGCGACAGAATAAAGCTAAAGATGAAGTTCTTGAGGATGACAAGAGCAGCACTGTAAAACCAGATGATGATGCAAAGGACATGGTGAGTAAGAAGATGAAAGGAGTTGGTGATGACTTGAAGACATCAGCTAACATATCCATTGACGATCCTAACTTCACCTCATGGTTCATCACTGAGATAAAAAGTCTACTTGTGAAGCTACAAAAACATGAGAGAAGTAAGGTCGAGGGTCATGATATACCAGTAATAGACCTAGTGTTAGAACTACAGAAAAAAAGGAGCTCAACATGCTTAGGAGTGAGGTGCGTATTCTACAGGAACAGATTGTGGTTCTTGCTGCAAAAAACAACCAGCAAAGTGAAAAGGATCCAAAATCAGAACATGCTGAGAACGGACAACTCGCTAATGAAAACATGTTGTTAAAGCAGACAGTTGAAACACTGAGAGTGGAAGTAGAGCAACTGCAAGAACAATTGAAAGAGATGCAGGTCCACGAGATAACGCAAGTTGCTACAACCCATACTATAAAGGAGGCAATACAATCTGGAACCGACCCTGTGGATGTGGATGCCATAAAAAAAATTAAGGCAAAGAGATGCCGTAAAAAAAAATTAAGGCAAAGAGTAGGAAGCGAACAAGTTGGCGGGCTATGAGTACGAGGCTGTGATTCCAAAGACACAAAAAAGAAAGTTGGCAGATAACATAGGTTCAACATTTGTCGATCTCGATTAAGAGCCACCACCAAAGGAGCCAGAGAAGAAAAAATTGAAGCCATTGTCATACATTCAAAAAAGACCCATATATGGTATGTTAACAATGGCAGACCGAGACCTTCTTGGTCAAATATGGAGCAGCGGCGCATGAGGGTTCGTAAACACCTTCCACATTATTTTTACTGATGATAACTTAATTTCACAATTGATGAATCACGTAATGAGCATGGATAGCTTGATTACCTGTTACACATTTTTAACATGTTAGCAGCACTTACCAATATCTTTATGACTTGCAAAATGTAGCAAATGTTGAAGGATAAAACCCCAACTGAGCAAGCAAAAAGGCTAAACCGACATATGAGTGCAAGATTGAAGAGATATTCAATATTCCCATTGTGCAGTGGAAACCACTGGACAGTGGTTGTTTTGAATGCTGAAATAAGTGAATGGATACACTACAATTCCTTAGAACCAAGAGGACATGACCCGCATCGTGATATGGCAAAACAGATGGTAAGATATAAATTAATTACATTATTACAACCTCGTTATGCTAAAGTAAGTCTAATGTTTACCTTCCATTTTTTGTGTGAAGAAATCTTTTGTGGATGAGTATTCTGTCACTATCTCGAATGGGGAGATAATGATTAATGATTGTATGTAGAAAGTAGTTGCCACTGGTGTGTGCCTCCAACAACAACCTGGAACGTAAGTACAAATCATTATTTGTTTTTGTATTTCATTTGCTAGTAAACAACGTACGATACTAAAAAATATTTGTGTTTCTCGTGTGAACATTATGCAGACTAGATTGTGGGGTGATTGTCTACTATATCTTGAGGTAATACATGACAAAGAAAGATGTCAAAAATACATTGACCATTGATGACTACAGAATGATGCAAGTTGAACTGATCCACGTATTTCTGAGTGATCCTTTGAGAACGTTGAAGGGCGATACTAATGCAAGACAAGATTGACATACACCAGACGAATACTAGAACTTCTTGGAATATTAGAAATTATATATTACTGGTTTCGGAATTGTTGGAAATAATGTTCTTTTTTTTTCATGATTTCGAATTGTTGGAACAATATGTTTTTTTTGACATTGAATGAAATCCATCGAGCAATTGCTGTGTTTGCATTCAACATAACAACAGTTAAATGAAAGTACTATTAGTTGAGAACATATTTTCTCATAAAGCTATGATGTGGATGTCGTGTAATTAGTATTTTTTTGACATTGATTATTAATGAGAGTGTTAAGCTATGATGTCAAAGTTATTGTGATGTCAATGTTACTGACAACATATTTTCTTATCACTGAGAACATATTACTGAGAACATCAATGTTACTATGATGTTGATGTTAAGCTGTGATGTCAATATTACTAAGAACATATTTTCTTATCGTTAAGCTATGATGTCAATGTTACTAATGAGAATGCTGTGTAATGCTACTGTTTTATTGCTAAGCTACACAATTTCACATTAGACTCAACATTATAATATAAGAACTCAATTTTCAGCTAAGTTCTGTAATGAGAATGTTTTCTGTAATGATAATTTTTTGTGAAATGAGAAATTACAAAGACAAAGAAGTGGTTGTGAATGGTTTATGATGATTGCATTGGTTCCTGGAGGTGTGGTAGCAGAGAGGCGCTGGGAATGGCTTATGAAATTCATCGGTTCATGGAAAAAACTATTACAATCACATTAGTACATGGAAATTCGTTGTAATGAGAAATTCAGTTTTCAATTCATAATAAGAAATTCAAATTTCATCAATCAAAACATTAACACCCTGACAATTTATTCCGTACCATATCACTTATGAAAATCCAAAAGAATTAGCATCAAGATAACAAATGTCACCAAGTGAAATGTAAAAATCACCCTATCTTCCCTAAAACCCCAATTGGCTCTTTACAAGATTTTCTATTATGGTTCCCCATCCTACCGCATCTACTACACCTAATTTGAGAAGTCTTCTCTCCCCTAGAAGGGATCCTCTTCTTCCTAGGCCTGCACGGCTATTTTTTGCATATTGGAGGTTGAATCATATTTAACTCACTAATACAGTCCATTCTCCACACGGTAGGAACATGATATATAGACGCCAAATATGAATCTCGATAACTCGTCACCTGGTAGTAGTGGTCAACATATTCATTCAAGTCTTTTTCGCTCTTCATGACAGTACCAATGACATGTGTGCAAGGGATCCCATAGAGCTGCCATTGGCAGCAAGAGCAAGTGCACCTAGCAAGATTAACAGAGACTAGTGGGAATGAATGTACCTCATATACATTGTCACTTGATTGGCTATTGTTTCATGTTCTTGAATCATTGAATGCATCATATAATCCCTTATCAATCATAGGGCACAGAACACCTAACCATTTCGAAGCAATAACTCTTCGTGTTGTCATTTGATTCATTAATCTAACCCATATGGTATCAGTCATATTTGTAATTGGCAGATGTCTCTCATTTCTAATCAAATTGTTGAACGATTCGGCTGCGTTTGATGTCATTTCTCCATACCGACATCCAGGAAAATATGCATTGCTCCAATGCTCTGTTGGCAAGTCATCAAGAAACACTTTGACCTTGTTCCCCCCCCCCTCTCACTAGAAAAAATCTATTGATTGATGGAAAGTTTTCTCAATTGGGGCGTATGCACACTTAACAAGGTGATTCACCATCCTCTCCTTGAATGCATTCCTATGCCTTCGCAAATGATGTCTCAAGTTATTTTTCAAATGTTACAAGTAATAGCTGTGGTAAGAAGATGGAAAAACTGAATGAACAGCATCTAACAAGCCCAGCTTACGATCATTTAAGAAAGTGACGTCTCTACCAAGTTGGAGAATTAATAACAAATTTTTCATGAACCAATGCTAATTGTCACTGTTTTCTGTGCCAACAATGGCAAAGCAAACAGGAAAGAG